>VDFB02146024.1:0-97525 GCA_007258455.2 Sequoia sempervirens | reverse complement strand
GGTTTAAGGGTTTGGAGTTTAAGGGTTAAAGGTTTAGGGTTTAGGGTTATGGGTAGAGGGGTGAGAGATAGAGGGATTCAGTCAAAGAGAAAACCCCAACCTTAGGATTTTCCCAACACCATAAAATACTAGTAACATAAGACATGGCAAGAAAGGAACATAAGACAGGATAGGAAAGGACAAATTCAAAAGATGCAACATACTGTGTTGATATGTCCTTCAATCTTCTTAAGAAGATCCATGATCTGTTTATAAAGGAAGTGACTTCATAGATGCATTAAGTTCAATTATGCATCTTTTAAACAATGAGGAAGCATTTAAAGTTGTTGTCAAGCCCCTCTCACCATAACCCTATTGGACAGTCACACATCACATAGGAAGGTGAGTTGTTAGGTCACCCACATATATGACAGGTGGTTGTCCAATAAAGATAAAATGAGGAGACTATGTGTATTTATTACACATTAAAAAAGACGAGCAATGGTTGAATCAAGGTCATGATACAAGTACAAGGACAACACCTTTGTAAGAGCTACAAGAGGCTAATGGGATTGATATTATTCATTCATGGGTGTACTGGTGAAAGTGAATGCAATAAGTAAAGGTCATTGTCATTGATAAGGACAACCAACAATGCATGCTACAATGGTCTCATGAAGGACAACAACAACAAAAAAATCTAAAGTTGCACAAGGCTCTATTCAAGGACTTCACAATCAAACATTAGGCGAACAAGTTTCCAGATAACATTCAATCCATGATGTTTTAAGGAAAGGCATAAAAGGAAAAGACATTCAAGAAACATCAACTCTAGTTGACACAGATAATATGCCTATTGAAAACATGTAATTACAAGAGGTTAATGATAGCAATGGAACCCTCATATCATGTGATTGAGATACAATTTCTATGCTCATAACCTTTCATGTAGGGGTTTTGGTCATTATGATTGATCCAACATGGATCATGATTGCATACAAGAAACAAAAAATTACAAATGACAATTAAGCAATTATGATTCAAGAGAGGTCTCATTTTGGAAGCCAAGGCCATAGTACAAGTGTATATGAACAACAACTATGAGGTTATGCTACAAGAAAGCCATGCAGGTTCATGTAGGACATCAAGCATTACATTGGTACAGGTGCATATGAAAAACAATCAACAATCAACAAGTAGTGAAGGAAGCAAAGCACAGTTGTATTTTTACCTTTTCATACCTTTGATCATCCATTCCAACAATAGGCTATAATAGTGAAGGCATATACTTGCACAGGGGTGTTTTAATGAATATATTTAGCATAAAAACCATCATAAATCATGGTGCTTCAAGGGAACAAAGCATAGTCATGAATAAGAGCAATACCATTAAAGGCTACAGGTTTGTCTTCATGTTATCTATGAATTTGAAAAAATAAATCTACACTGGGTGACAACATGACTATAGCCATGAAATGGATTGCAGTGAGCTAAATAATATAAATGGTTGTTGCCACTATCTCATTTTCTCTTTGGATAGTCATTACCATATTTATTACAACAATTTGCAGTAATTAAGAATGAGATTTGGTAAATAACATTAAATGATTTAAAAAGAAAAATAGAAATGATAAAGAGTCCCATTGAAGATAAAGATAATAAATTCCAAATAAGTAGGAGGAAGAAATTTAGGATGCAATAGTACAGAGAACATTAAACTAGAGAGAAGATATTCAAAAATCATTTATGTTTTGAAAATGTAAAACAAGACATAGCTAGCAAATAGTATTTCCAGCAGATTTCCAAAGAGGATCAACGATCATCCGATGATGAAGGTACCTGCACTTCAGTAAGCTCGAAAGAGCATGAATAACACAGATAAATGCGAAATAATTTTTTAAAAATAGGTACATGTCAGCAAAATCACTTTGTATGAAATATAAGAAAATGTAAAGCTACATGTGTAGAAAAGTTTATGGAACTATACGTCCCTGCTGTGAGACACGTTTTAGGTGTATGAATCCCACGTTTCATTCAATAGATACTCCACGTTGGCTATCGACATGCAGAAATTTGTGTACAAGCCTATAGAAATCTTGTGTTTTGTTTTGTTGTTCATTATGGATAGAGTGAAGCAGGAGTTTGCAAGCAGACTGGTGTGGAAACTTGAGGAGATAAAGCTCGGAGAAAGGCTGAAGAGAGGTCGTAATTCTGCAAGTGATAGTGAGCTTGGGCAGAATATAAGCAGTGATGTGGTGTTTTCAAAAGAGGATGAAGAGAATGAGGAGTCATTACAAGATTCTTTTGTTGAGCAGGAAATGTTTCTAGAGAAAGAATGTGACAAAACGTTGAGAGATTACAAGGAAGAAGAATTCATGGAGATGTTGATTCTGACAGTTCCTATTGTTTTTGTTTTGTGACTCCTTATTTAGGAGCTTTTGCTGTAAATGTTGAAGTGATCATATTTGGGGGCTAGTCTTTTTAATTTGGTGGATTTTGTTTCTATCTGTATTTTGTTAATTAATATTGTTGTCTGTATTTTCAAGCTTTCACATATGCATTTTTGAATTGATGGATCTGGGTTTTGTAAATGCGGGCCTCTATATAAGTATTTACTATTTTGTTTTTCTGGAATGTGTGTTATTTTGTCTTCCAGAAGTAGAATATATCATGGAGATTATTGAGAAAAACTAAACAACGCTTTGAGACTTGCTTGAGAATAGAGGTATAAAATGCATCAGTTTTGGTATCACCATTTATGAAGCTATACGAGGCTCAATTTCCTCATTTCTTAGATTGAGGATCCATGTCAGGACAAAATGTCAAATACAGACGCAGCAGTTCACATAATTACAACAATTACAACGAATCCTAAGCTTTGGAGAGATTATTTGATATTTAAGGTACCTAGTCAATTTCATGGATCCCATTAATGAAATTTGCGTTACAAATGTTAATAACACATATATAGTACGTTCGATAGAGATTCCAATAGATATAGTACGACGATAGCAGAAGAGGCAGAAGTAGCGGTGCAATCTAAAGATGGAGTTGGGGATTGGACAGGGGAAGAATTTGCTGTGTGAGCTCCAGCTAAGGACGGAGGGGCAGAGCCCTCTGAAGAAGGTGAAGGGGACTTGGCGATCGGCGAAGCAGGCGTAGGGGAGGAGACCACAGGCGAGGCCTACGGTGCTGGCGATGCCGATGCTGTGGGTGTTTTCGCTGGGGATGAAATCGGCGACTTACCCCATGTCCCCATGCGGCTGCTTAAGTGCATTTTCTGCTTATATTTAAGCAGTAGGTGTGTTCCCATGCAAATTTAAATTTGTGAAAAAAGGATAATTTAGAATCTTACCTATTTTGGTGGAGCAGCTATTGTTTAGGAATTGAAAATAAGCTGTTGAAAAAAATTGGGGGCTAGAAATAAGCAGTGGCTGCATATTGAAAAACTGTGAGGTGGCTCCATAAATTTCTTTCCCTCTTTTTTATTTGCCTCCAATTTTTCATTCATACATACTAATAATTAATAATTGTATATTTTTTAGATGACTGCTTAAAAATAAGCAGCAAATTAAAATTCATGGGGCCACCAGCCCCACAAATTACTGCTAAAAAACTTGAGCGGTGGCTGCTAGCCAAAATAAGCCAAGCAGCTGCATGGGGACATGCCCTTAGTGAGGAAGAGTTTGGAGGAGCGAAAACGAATAGCGCAGGGAAAACAGTGGCAAAAAATAGCTGAAAAATGACGAAAAATGATGCACGGGAAAACGGCGAAAAAAACTGAAAAGTGGCGAAAAATGATGGACGGCTGAGAATCGTTTTCCTGTCAACCAACCCGTGTAACTCCATCTTAACCATTGAACGGGAAAATGAGCTTCGAAAGCTCATATAGGACACGCCTTCGGCGTAATGAGTAATTTAAAAAATATTAAAAGCAATCATTAACGAAAGTATCCAAAACCTTTTTCTTTTACTGATAAGAGAGTGTATGGAATGGGACCTTCTAGATAACTATGTTAAAAGTGATCATATGGATATATGTTCATGTTAAAAAAAGAAAGATTTTTATAGTTTGTGAGACTGAAGTAGAATAAGTAATTTTAAACATTATTTATAAAATATTATATTAGAATTTTAAGTATATTTATAAGATGAATAATATGTGTATAATAATATTTATTTAATTTTAGAGTATTATTGATGTTAGTTAAATTTAAGAGAATATAGGTAGATGTCAATTTTATAGTGTGATATAAGATTATTAGTCTCTATTTTAGAGGGTAATTCTTGTGATGGATAATGTATTATTAGTAGTATTTTTTAACTAAGTAAATATGATCTAGGGACCATTTCTTTTAATTAAAATACTTAACAAAATTTACATAGATTTCTAACTGAATATGATCTAAGGACCATTTCTTTTAATTAAAATACTTAACAAAATTTACATAGATTTCTAACTGAATTAGGCAAAATTTCAAATCAGTCTAATACATTTATAAGGTTTTACCAACAAAACAAAACAATTAAACTATTCTTATCAGTGCTTAATCCTCCTCCCTATTTGGGCTATCAATAAGCAAACAAAATTAATCTTTTTCAAGATGGCCTCCATTGCTAGGTTACCTATTTGGATGAACAACTTCCAAAATGCATCTAAAGAACCAAAAGTTGAGGTAGCACCATTGACCACAAGGAAATTGAGGATGAGAGAAGCAATAGAAAAAGCATCATTTAGGCCACCTAACATTTGCTTCTTAACTAGTGCCTTCACTAACACTCATACCATGTCAATCTCCTCACATAAATCCAACAAGACTACCATGAGCATTGAGGAGATGTCAATATTCACTTTCTATTGATGCTTCGAGTCCAAGAGTTCCTCACCCAACATCCAATGCAATCATAAATCCAACAAGACTACCGTGAGCATTGAGAAGATGTCAATATTCACTTTCTATTGATGCTTCGAGTCCAAGAGTTCCTCACCCAACATCCAATGCTTTGCATATAGGAGTAGACCATATTTGGTGTTGAAGACCTTTTTTAATCTTAGTTCTAAAATAGTGCCTAGGAAGGTCATTTGGTGTCCTTTATTGTTAGGCCTAACACTTGTATCCTTTTTACTAGTGGCAAGTGTGAGCAAAGAAATGAAAATGGAACTCAACTTGCCACAAGGTTAAACCCCACACACCTTGCATCCTCATTATGAAAAGAAAAGTGTCATTACACCACATTACCTATAGGCTCAATTGAAAATTACCTAAAATTAACATTTGAGATATGTCAAGCCTGGAAATGACTTCGGTATATGCTCCATCTTTGTTAAGTAAGTTTCATAATGGATGGTGACATGTTAATATTTGATATTATCATGTGATCTTAGATCTTTCTAATCCTCAATAATCAAATTAAATTTCTTATTTTTCATCATTCTAAAGGAAAAGTTAGCTATGTAATTTGTCACGGTATTTGCTTCCATGTAGGTGTGTAATATCATGAAGAAATTAAATGAGGTGATAAACGACCAAGAATGTAACAAGATATTATTGATTTTTCATCTCTTAGCATTGCATTTCAAACTAGATTCACTAGATTCACTAGATTCATTTAATCGCTTTCAAATTTTACATTTCTCAAGCCATGTTGATGGCAAGATTGGAGACCAAACACTAATGTTTGAGCTTTATCCTCGTTCTTCACTCCTTCATTCTTCATTGATGCAAGAGCTATGAAATTTAAATCTAATTTTCTTACTATGCAAACCACATTAGATTCTCTTAGGTTACCATGCAAAGCTTCAACAAAGTTTAGTTTTACCTAGCCACAAGCTAGTGGTTGCCATAATATTTCTTTTCTTCTCTTAGTGGTGGAATTCTCTCCACTAATCTTAAAAAAATGGACCAAGTGAATAGAGGCCAATCTGTGTGTAGTTAAAAAACATGCCTATTTGAAATTGGACAACTACGTGGTTTTGTATGCTATTAAAACAAAGCCCATTTGATATTGACCATTTGGCTCATTCCTCTTTTGTTTTGTTGCTGTAATGAGTGAAATGTAATGGGAACCAAGAACCCTTCTAATGCTAGATTAGAATTCAATGCAATGATCTAAATTGCCCCAAAACAACAACAAAGGAATCTTTCTAGCTTTGGAGAACCCTTTGGATTCATTGTCGCCGCTCAACCAATGTGTTTTATAATTAGAATAATGGTGATAATAATCAAGGATTCTTTTGTCCTGCTTTTTATAGGTACAAATTCTCATTTCTTGAGAGTTAAGAAAAACTGTAGCAGACAAAATATGTCCCAAAGTTTATGGGCTCCTGATCTTTTGTTTTAGCCGGATTCTCTTTAGGCATTCTTGTTTTTTATTAGAGCACTTGATACTCATCTCAAACAAGTGATGCAAATTTAGATTTAAAACAAAATTAATATATGAGATCAATTTAGGAAATGATGTTGTTTGTGCAAACATAGGCTGCCCCACTTATAGTTTTGCTTGTAAATTTTTTGTAATGAAAATAGGAAACTGGTGTCTAACTAATGTGCTTGTCACACTTCAGAAATCATTGTGACACTAGAAATGATTGGAACTCGTTAACCAAATTAATTGCAAATAACATGAAATTTTTACATGAAAATTTCTTTATGAAGATTTTCCTATTAAAATGATAATAATAATAGTAATTCTAAAATGATCTACTTTTATATTGAATCTCCAGGCTGGGCAAAGGCTGCAATATAGTGAATCTTCCCAATTCCTCTTCCTACTGCTTGCAAACTCACAAATTTCCACATCCATGGCTAACACACAAATCTCACATGGCACACTAATCGTAATGGATGCTAATATGTGCACACACCAGATGCTCATCTCAAACGAGTGATTGCAAATTTAGATTTAAAAAAAAATTAGTATGTGATATCAATTGGTAGGTTATTTAGGAAATGATTTCATTTGTGCAACAAAGGTCTCAATGGAGAATTGATTCCTTCAAAACAGCTAAGCATCCACTTATAGTTTCTCTAGCAAATGTGTCTCTCAATGGGCATTATAAACTCATGATCATAGGCTACCCACTAGATTGATTTACCATGAACACATTTTGCTTGTACCAAAACTTTGCTTACCAAAAAATTTCAAAAAATTTTACAAGAAATTGGTCAGAAATACAGTTTTCAAAAATTCAATGGATTCTTTTCTTTTTCAACAATTTGTAAAAATTTTGTTTTTAATTTTCCTTGTCAACATTTGTATTTGGTTACTAAGATTAAAACTGAAAATTATAATATCCTTATGTTGTTGAAGATCAAACAGTATTGCCATCTCTAATTCAAGATTGTAGAAATTAGTTAGACATATAGTTTTCAGAAATTCAATGGATTCTTTTCTTTTTCAACAATCTGTAAAATTTTTGCTTTTAATTTTCTTTGTCAAAATTTGTATTTGGTTACTAAGATTAAAATTGAAAATTATAATATCCTTATGTTGGTGAGATCAAACAGTATTGCCATCTCTAATTCAAGATTGTAGCAACTCAACTGGGGATTATATGTTTGATACCAAACATTATATACTACTCAAAAAAATGTTTAAATGAAACCTTTCTATGATGCAGTAGATATTTTGCTCAAATGAATTGTAATGGCTTTGTTCGTAACCCAAAATGCATGGTATAAAACTATTTCCAAGACATTCACTTGTGATTCATATATAATTTATTAGGCCTTTTTACTACAAAACCATTTCCTATATCTTTTTTAGTACATAATACAACTTTTGTTACGATCAACAACATAAAGTTTAAACACAATCACCCTCACTCACCCATATATTTTTTAAAATTTTAATGCTTTTTTGCCTATGTGAGAAGTTAATGTCACACTCCAAAGTTATGTCCAATAAATTCTTCTAAATATTAATATTTCTTTGCTTTGTTCCCCAACAATCCCTGTCATGGAAAATCAAGCAGAAATTTTGCAAGTAAAGTGTTCTCATCGTAACCATCTGGAACGATTAAGGTACCATGCAAAGAAGGATTCCTTTAATAGAGGGAGATGAGCAAACCATCACAACCTCCATGAAGGAGCTTCCACATCCACACCCTCTCTTTCCATTAATCCCTCTCCATTACAATTACCCACATCACATATGCATTCTATATTACAACCCAACTCCCCTCCCAAACCCAAAATCCTCCACTATTTCCTCCAAACTATTACACTGCTAGAAATTCATTCTATTCAAAGTTGGAATAGAATGAAATACTTACAAAGCTATAAATAAATTCCTATGATTTCAAGTTAATCTTTATAAAACTTAAAAATCAAATATTTACAAAGCTATAAATATTAAACAACTACTACTTTTATATTAAACATAGATATAAGAGTAAACAACTACTACTTTTATATCTAACATAGATATTATTATTGGAACGTGTTTAGGAAAAAATTATATAATTGCAAGTGAATTTATTATTAAAAAGAAAAAATACATCACATTATGAAATTAAATAAAAAATACCCTTAATGATGAAAAATATGCACCTCAAACAAAATAACTTTTGGCTTATTTTATATAGATTAATATTTAATATATGTATGCTAGTTTTATAAGATTAGATGTGATTTATCATTATCAAGCACATTGAAACAAATTAATTGCAATGTTTTTTTGCAATTTTTATTATCTAATATTTCTATCTCAAAAATGAAAACAATTAATAATAAGTGTTAAATAGTGGAATAAAATAAAGAAATTATGGATTATCTATTAAGCATAAAATAATTTTTAATAAGATTAGACATGATAATATTTTAATTAATTACAATTTTTTATTGTTAAAGATAAAATAGCTTTTTAATAAGATTAAATATGATAAGATTTTGGTTAATTATTGCCATTATTCAACACATTGAAACATATCAATTGCAATGTTTATCTTGAATATTGTATAATATTTTAATCTAAACATTAAAAAATATTAAATATTAAATAATGATAAATAATTATTTTATTTTCATCTCAAAAAATATTATTAAATAATTAAATGAATTGAAAAAAAATATTGAATATATTTCTTAAGATTTTTCTATAAATGAAAATTGTCTAAATCTTATAATTTATAACTTTATTAATATAATATTTTGATTAATACATAATTTAAAAAAAAATCAACTAATAGGAAATTGTCTTTTCAAATGACTGAATTTTCAGGTAAGAAATACAAAATTCCAATGAACAATGCCCATATTTTATTTTTAGTATGTTCTGGAAACACCAAACACGTTTTTTCCTGACACTAAGTCTTTTAAGATAAATTTTAAAATATTAAACATGGCATCCAAAAAATTTCTTTTAAAGAAATTATTGATTATTTTTAAATAAGATTAGATGTGATTTATCATTATTCAACACATTGAAACAATATTAATTGTAATTTTTATTATTAATATTTTTATCTTAAAAATCAAAATAATTAATAATAAATGTTAAATAGTGGAACGAAATAAAGTTAGTCAAATCTAATTTTTCTCTAAAAAAATTATGGATTACAGATAAAATAGTTTTTTAATAAGATTTAATATGATTTATCTTCATCCAACATATTGAAACATATTGATTGTCATTTTTATCTTTAATTTTTATTATTTAATATTTTTTTCTCAAAAATCAAAACAATTAATAATAAGTGTTAAAAAATAGTGGAATGAAATTAAATTAGACAAATTTAGATTTTTCTTATGGATTATCTCTAAGGATAAAATAGTTATTGTCATTATCCAACACATTGAAACATATTAATTGTAATGTTTATCTTCAATGTTTTCTAATATTTTAATTTCAAAAATCAAAACAATTAATATAATTATTAAATAATGATAAGTAATTGTTTTATTTTCATTTGAAAAATTATTATTAAATATATTATATGAATTAAAAAATATTAAATACATTTTCTAAGAAAATTATAGTGAATAAAAGTTGTCAAAATCTTATAATTTATAACTTTATTAATATGATAATTTGAATAATACATAATTTATTAAAAAACTTGTGGGCGGTAGGGAGGGCGACTTGCTACATAGATTGTGGCAAGTCTGTCAATTGGTTGGAGTGATCTGAGGTGGACGGGTTTGGACTAGATGTGGTTCCCTTACTGCATGTGCGATTGGGAGCTGGGTGTCTTTATGACGCCATCATTTTGAGGTATTGGTGGCGGCTAGGGAGGATTTGTTCATTTTCCAAAACAATCGATAAGACTACTCATTACACTTATAGGTGTACTCATTCACTTGAGTGATGACGACATCGACATTTGCAATTGATCACACGGTTGGCACGTTGGCAATGTACAGGGTAATAAAGGTGGTGATCTTTATGGTGTGTTTCCATTCTTGTTTGTGGGTGGCGAGGGTAACATCAAGGGTAATGTATCTTTCCTTCTCTATGTTAGCTTGTTTCTTCATTTGGTTTATGGGTGTCTAGGAAACTATGGCTGAGCGCATGAAATTCATGGTGGAGATTTCGGTCGAGTCGATTGTTTGTTTTGGGGCTGACACCCTTTAGCCCTCGATTGCAAGGATCACCAAAACATCTTCTAGGAGGTAATAGACCAACGCTTAAAGCACATTCTACTCAATATTGACTTGCTAACAATAGTGGCGGTGAAACTATTCAAGGAGTTGCTAGGCAGTTTGGAGGAGGTTTTAAAGGTATCGATCCTTGGCAAAGGAGGTTCGTGCCTGTGCGACTTGGAACTGGAAAAGAAAATTGGGGAGGTAATTAGAATTTATCCCTTCCTCCTAGATTTAAAGGGGATGGCACTTGTGCAGCATAGGATGATTGTTACAGTTGCGGTGAATTTCCTCAATAAGATCTTTTGCTTGGTTAAGGTTAGTGATTTCAAATGGGTAAAAGAGTTTGATGCCTTTGCGAAAGAAAATGGCTTTTTGTAAATGTTGGGTCCTTTGTGCTATGGCATCGGGTTTGGTGGGCATAGGTGTTTCCTCTTAACTTCTTTCTAGTGGGTGGTCTTTGGGTGGTTGAGTGTGGCTCATAGTAGGGTTTTTGTAAGCTTTTGCTTCTTGCATTGTTTTGTTGTTGTGCCAAAGACAGGCATTTTGCTAGGTTAAGCTAGGTTTCTCTGTATTTTGGCGATGGTTGAATGGTGATTGGTGTGGCTGATAGCCATTTTGGTATGCTCTTCATGGGAATGGTTTGGGCTGGTGTTTCTAGAGGTTTTTGTTTTGGTTCAGGGTTCAATTCCATATTGTGTGCTTGCATACGTTTGTAAATTTTCTTCATATTAATATAATCTTTCTTATGAAACCAAAAAAAAAATTGTAAAAAAATTAGCTGATTGATTTTTTTTAGATGACTAGAAGTTTTTTCAGACAGAGAAGTTCCTAATTCATGTGAACAATACCCACACTAAATAGCCTAACGATTGATTATTTTATTCTCATATTCTGCCATTTGATTTCTAAAATTTTGACCATGTATTATTTGTTGTCTATCAATTCTTCCACAATATATATTTCTAACAATTTTCTTTTAAGATTGAACAAAAAAATTATAAAGAATGACAACTACGTTCTTGAAGTTACACCAAACATGTTTCTCCTTGAAACTAAATCTTAAAATACTAAAGTAGGCCCCACAGATTATGGATAAGCTTGATAGCAGATTAAATGACATAAATTCTTCCACAATATATATTTCTAACATTTTTTTTTTTTAGATTGAACATTTTTTTTATAAAGAATGACAACTACATATTTTATTTTTAATACATTCTTGAAACACCAAAGATGTTTCTCCCTGAAACTAAATCTTAAAATACTATAGTAGGCCCCACAAATTATGGATAAGCTCGATAGCAGATTAAATCGACACATAAATTCTAAAATACAAATAGAAGACCCTACAGACTAGTAATCGCACTTTCATGTGCAATGGGTACGCCAAAGATTTGTGGAGATGAATATTTTAATTTATGGTATTGTATTTGAAATATAGAAATTGTAAAATGTGAAGTGTTGAATTTTTTTAAATAAATGAAGTTATGCATATATAATTTATTGTCACTTCATTTTAAGTAAGAGAATATGATTTTGAACTACAAATTCAAAGGAAGATTTATGGTATATGTATTTTTTGCAAAGGAAAATAAGCAGTAAAATGGCTAAAAATTTGAGGAAATATTTGATGTATAATTCAAAAGGCCTGTTAAGAACAATGTATTGAGATTAACAAATGAAGATGATACAATATGTACAGTAGGTATTGGAAGAATAGGTCTGGAAATCATTGAATTTGCAACTGTCAAGTAGAAGGTAAATAAATGCTTTCATTTAGTAGATAACAACATATTTGTAATAATGAAATTAAACACAACAAAACTTATGTGAACATAATATTAATGGCAAACATTGCATTTACAATAGTTGTACATTTAATAGTAAAAGATGTTGGCAGGAAAGCTTAACAAAATTGTAATAATAAAATAAAACATAAGAAAAGTGGTAAAGCCACAGTTGTTGTCTGCATTAAAATTTTGTCAAATGGTGAACATGCCTTTTCTATGCTTCCACATTTCACATACATGTCCAACAGGGCAGTTGCAACTGCAACAAATGATAAAATTCCTCTTTTCTTTGAGGCATTATGTCAAATAGTTTACGTGCCTTTTCTATTCTTCCACACTTTGCATAAATGTCTACCAATGCATTGCCAACTATAAGATCAGGAAAAAATCCTCATTCCATAGCTCCCATTTTGGTAGAGGCAAATTACATTTGCTTGAAAGTTTGTAAAGCCTTTTCAACAAATCCATTTTGTACATATCCCGCATTTATGACCTCTCTCTCCCTTGATAGTGCTGTGCAAACAATAAATGAAAAACAACTTAAATGTATATAATTTGAAAAAAAAAAGACTGAAATAATGGAAAGTGAGTTACCTTAAGATTCATCACACAATTTGTCGAATTTTGAAGGATTGCAAAGAGAAAAAAAGGGAGAGTTTGCAAGAAAAATCTTCATGGTAGTCTTGAAAGGAGACTCCTAATATAGTGTAGGTGAGCTGAAAATGAGTAGCATAAAGAGTTTCGTAAAAGAGCAGCTTTGAAGGAAAACATACTACACATGTATCTTTTAATATAAACTATAATAAAGAAATGTATTTTTTAGCATTGACATATGAAAACTATCAGACAAATGGGGAAGATAGGCATGGTGACAAGATACAAAGAAAATGATAAGTAAACTATGATACCACAAAACATAGAGGTCTATTAATTGTAGAAAAAACCTTAAGAAATCAGTCATTGTTATATGCAGTTTGTATTCCACAGAGATCTAGCTTGCATGAAAAGATTTGGTGCATTAAAAAGTGCTTCCATTCCATCAAAAATTGGATCCCTGCCAAAAACCAGATATGTCTTTAGTTTCTTGATTGTATATTTTGTAATATAAACCATTTTTAATTTATGTTAAACATTTGTGAATTGACAATTGAAAGTGAAAGGAGTAAAGAATTATATAACCAACCTATAATTTCTTGTTCAAAAGTTTTTGAGAATGTCAAGTGATTGAAGCTAATAGTGTTGACAGTCGAGCCTCCCCTTTCACCCTTCGTGCAACATAAGGGTTGTGTTGCATTCGTGTGTATCTATGGAATGTGAGTGAAGGGTTCATACAAGACCTCCAAGATGAGTGACTTTGGAAATTGCTGTGAATGTCAACCCTTGCCGATCAATGTTGCCAATGTCAATGCTAGCCCTTTCAAGTGTAAGGCCTTGTGATTTGTGGATGGTTAAAGCCCATGCCATTTTTAGTGGAATTTTCCACCACCAACCACAACTCAAAGGGGTAATAGGGACATTTGTTCGATTGTTTAGATCCCAAGAAGGCCCTATGTAATGCTTGAAGCGAACAACAACAAACAAGGGGAGTTGTGGTGGTTTTTCGCTCTCCTTGTAGATAATGTGTTTGACTTGTCCAAGAGCACCATTGACGAGGCTTGCATCAGTCCATAGATTACAACTTACCATCACCTTTTGGTTGACACATAATAGGATCATAGGTTGGAGTTGTTGATCATCTGTATTTAAGTGTGATGAGCTCCTTTTTTGCTCTGCAATGCATAAGGCAATGGGCTATGCCAAAGACAATGACATATGCTTATTATGGAGTGACACCATTTCATTGGTTGCAAAAAGATATATGGATGATAAGAAAGGACTTTGTTCTATGGCCGTTAGTGCTAGCTTGAACGTGACATTAGCAGTTGCCAATCTGCAATTGTAGGTTGAGCCTTCCTTAAATTGCATAAGATTTGACGAAATAAAATTTGAGTGGGATCCTCTCCACACTGACAAAACATTTTGGTAAGTGTAATCACTGTTTCAATGCTATGCCATAGTGTACCACTATAGGAAGAAGAAGAGTACATAGGAATGTCCTTGAATGGTGGTAGTTGGCCTAAGTCTCCAAAGAGTAGGATGGAACAACCTTCAAACGGAGTGTGGTTATGTGAAGGGAAGGCTTCACACAAGTGAATGTCAATACGTTCTAGCAGCCTTGGACCGATGAAGCTCATTTCATCTATCAAAATGTAGTGAACAAAGTACATTTTTTCTTAGAAGTTTGCTAGCATTTGGCCATGCAAGGGAGCCATCTCTTTGATGGGAATGCGAAGTGCAAAATGTATTGTTGCTGCTCCAATGTTGAATGTTGCAACACCTATAGGTGCAAGAAGTAGGAGAGAAGTTTGACCGTTTGGAGCTGAATCATCGAGTGCAGACCTAATTTTTTTGATGATGTGTGACTTTCTGGTGCCTACAGTTCCTTGAACAATTATTCTTAGTGGTGGTTGGTAAGTGTTGGAAGATAGGTGTGACAAAACTAAATACAATGTTTTTTGTTGTTAAGATGAAAGGGTGTGCATGGTGTTTACATTAGGTGGGTGGGGGACTTGAAATGCTTTGCGGTTAGACTCTACAAAGCTAGTAGCCAAGCTGTGATGTTGTGGATTTATGGAAGGAGTCTCCCAATCATGATTAAGGTCTATTTCATGGTCACCCAACATGTCAATTTTAGCAAGCTGGATTGGATGGTCTGGGTGTACACTTGACAGAACTTACCATTCATATTGGTTACATTGATGTGGTTGTTCTTCATTGTCCGAAGGAGTGCCCAATTCTGGGTTGGCAGATGTTTCTGGTGCAATGTGTCACACATGCCATGGATGGTAGCTGCATGCGAGCCTCTCCCAGTTAGCAACAATTTCATCTGTGGATGATCCACAATTGTATACAATGTTACGAATTAGTTTGTAGAGAAGCAATTCACTCCAACAGAAGTTGTGAAATTATGGGTCATCCCTTGTAGGAATGCTTGTGAAGCATGGAGATACTCGAACAATAGCATTTTTGGCACGCTCTTTCCATTGGTACTTTTTACGAGTTGCTTTGAAGCTCCATTTTTGTGTGACCTCAATCAATGCCAATGTCTCCATAGAAGCAGGATGAGCCAAGTATGCATCAATGTAGTATGTGTTTGTTGATGTGGATGTGGGTGAGAGTGGAATGCATTGATAGTGTTTTTGGTTTACATTTAAAGAAACGAATGTTCTACTAGACAAACAAAGGGGTAGCTTTAGTAAAAGGTGGCAACTTTCTTGGGCACTTATATCACGATCAACAACGTTGTCAACAAGCATTTTTCTAAAAGCAATAGGTGCTAGCTTGTCAGGATCTAAGCTAGTTGAAATATGAGAAAGCATTGCATGATATGTTTCGGATTTGGTTTCTGCTTTTGCTGCATACTTTGCTATATATTTGAGCACTGCATCTATTGAGAGAACGGGTTGGAAATCTACATTTGCTCACCAAATAGAGAGGATTGTGGGGTTGTGAAGGTTCAAACATTCATCATTGCGAGCAGGGGTGTGCTTTGGCAAGCCACTCTCAATTGAAAGGGTTGAGGTATCTTGGATGGGCCAAGGGGCTTTGTAGTGGCATTCAAGGGTGGCTCCTTTTTTTCACAAGCATGTGTTCAAGGTACAACGCATATGGCATTGAACACAGTTGAGCAGTTCATTGTAGTCATGTGAAGGGTTTGACAACATAATCATTCTTGTGTCCATTAAGCAAGGGTTGTCAAAGGTAGATTGTTGAACCCTATTATTTGAAATTGGATGGTGGCATGGGTTCCATGCAAAGACATATTTGTCAATGTAGTTGAGTGCATTTTGTACTGATGCAAGATTATTCCATTGTAGTTTAGCAATATCAGGTGATTATTTGAGCCAAACAAAGCTATGGACATGTGCAGATCCTCGGTGTTTCCATTCATACCTGGAGAGTGGAGATCTTAGTAAGCAATTGGCGTATGGAAAAAAAAATTAAAAAAAGATGTGAAATATGTTTACCTATACCAGTAGTCAGTTGTGCAGAGAATGTTTTCCAAAACCTCTTCATGAAAAGCAGTGAATCTATGATGCATGTATAGTGCAGAGAGGTGTGGGTTTTGCACTATATTCTGGATCCTCCATCAAGATGTAGCTATATAATTTTTTGGTACAATAGATGGCATGACGTTGTGTACGTCAGGCCATTTAGTATCTACTGTGCTGAGGGTAAAGAATAGAGTTGGGTAACCAACCTGAATAACCATGTCAGATAGCTCCCCCTATGATGACTCCAAAAGGGGCGTGTGCCATGTATAATTGAACCAAACTGCATAACTTGGTCTACAAGCTTGTTGTCGGGAAGGTCCTTCAATCTTTATTGCAGGGCAAGTATTGTTGTTGGTAAGCTACATTCCAAGTGTTTTTGAACAAAAATAGAAGTTGTGGACTGGCTTCGATGGCACATAAGAATATTAAGTATGAAGTATCTAAATCATTGGTGTTGGCCAAACCTATTATCATGGTATCTCAGAAGGTGGAAAGCATATTCATGTAATTTGACCTCTTTCATATTTTGTCAGTTGAATGTAATTGTGCCCTTTGGAAATAATGTGGGGAATGCCATAACAAATAATCCATCAATGGTGTATTCATTGATGGGCGTTAAAGAAATTGGTGGCCAATCAGCAGTAGGATTTGGGCATCCTTCCCCTAATTGCAACAAGGCTCACAATTCTTCCACTTCTATACGGGCAGGGGGAAGATTGGCCACAAACGATGTTGTTGCTTGCACATTCTCTTCAAATTGCTCTTCATCTATATTATCTGTTTCCATCAAACTTACATCAAAGGGATTTGAATTTGAGGTTGTTGCATGTAGAAGGTCTAAGATGTCAGTGGAGGAAATAGGAAATCATAAGAGAGATGCCTCATCTAGCTGTACATCTTTGTAGTAAGGGTCATTACAAATCTTATATTGTAAAGCCTCATGAACACATGTTCTACAAACATAGAAGCTATACTGTTGGGAAGGAACATTTTTTTTTGTTAATTATGAGTATATCAAGGTCATGTATATGTCATGGTAAATAAGTTGCAATTACAATAATATCCTGAGGAAAACAAATAGTGTGGCCACTATATTTTAATTGGCCCCCTCTTGCATAAGTAACTTGGAGTACAGGGCTGACACATGCTGTAAGCATCTCCTCGATTTGAGTAATGCATTGCAAACATGCAGGCTGCTCACCAGGATCCATGTTGTTCCACTTTGAGAAGCGATTGCCATTTTTTTTTCTGAAATGCACCTTGAACAAGCAATACTACCATTGAAATGCCTAGTTTTTCTTCTCGGATATAAGCATTTCTAAATAATATTAAAAAGGTGGAAAGCAAACTAAGGGAATTTTAAATCTTCCATTCGAGCTTTTCTTGCTTACACAAAAACAAAAATAGTGCATGAAGGTCGGCTAAGAGCTTACCCAAGCTCGAATACAAAAATGTACAGATTTTTGTCACTAAAAAAGCTTCCTCAAAGCTTCATGAACTTCTCATTGGTGGTTCTTTGCAACAAAAACAATGAAAAGGAGGACAGATGAAACAGTATGGTCAGAAAAGGGTCATCAAAATGCTACAGGTTGAGGCCTATGAGCCCAAAAATGGTCTCCAAGTTAGAAAAATTGCAAGTTTATGCCAAGTAGAAACAATTACTTGAGTTCCCATGGTGTCTTTTATGCAAAAATGTCAAAAAATTGACTAAGAACGAGTGAAAACATCATTTTTCTCTGTTCTTCCCAAACCCTCATGGTGGCAGAGCAGTTTTCTAGATTCTTCGAAGACCAAATGGTGATGTTTTTCATCATTTTGGTATTTTATCATTAGGGTTCAACCTCTGCATTTTGACATTTCAATGGGATTTTTATCCCTTTCTTTTTAAAATCAAACACATGAGAAATGTGAGGGCCGAAACCTTTGCTTTCCTTTAGGCATTCTATTCCTTTCAAACTTTCCATTTTATTTAAAACATTTCCAAGTCTTCATGCCATGTTACATCATATGTTAGCACTTAGGCATTTTATGTCTTAGGGTTGTTCCCCTTATTTCTAATCATTGCTAAGTGTTTTTCAACATACAACAAGGGAGTGTAGAACAATGTATTTTCCATGTGACCCTTATGTGATGCCTTGTATTTGTCCAATGCCATACAAAGTAGAATATTCTTTCCAAGAGATTTGGAAGTCAGCCATACTGGCTAAGTGCTATTTTTATTTTGTAAAACAATGCATATGACATGTGTGGGAAAAATGTAGAATATGGTGAGTTGGTGGTCAATGCCTTGGAGACTTTTGTAAACTTTTAGCCATAACATTATATGTTTGCATTGGTTTTCAATATTTGAAATATCATGTAAGTGATTTGAAAATCACTTTTAGTTGCTACAAATACAAATGTAATGCCTTTTAATGGTGGGGCCCTTTGATTTGGGCTTAATTGTAAAATGATTTGTTAAGTGATGTTTTATAAATCACTTAACAAATTCACTATCTTTAATGGTTTAAAAGGCCATGTGTTTTCAAAAACACACATCTTACATGATGGGGAATGTGGTCAAATGTTGTAATAGGACCAATGATGACTTGCAGAAGTGTGGGAAGTGTGAGATACTATTTGGACTGATTTTGGTGAATGGTAGGCTAGCTAGAGGCATTTTTGTCACATTTTTGGGGTGATTGTTGACTTGGCCTACTTTTCCTTCATGTGGAAGGAATTTTAGAGAGTTCTAGAAGGTTCTTTTGGGGCCTTTTCTATTTTATCTAAGTAGAATCTTCTAGAGACACTTGTGTGGGGGTTTTTGATGGTTTTGGCTTAAGTATGTTGTTTTGGATCATTTGGGGAGTTCTTTCTTTTTCCAACAAAAGGATATCTTGCTTTTCTGGGAGATGTTTTTCATGGAGCTGCATTGTAACTTAGTCAGGCCTATTATATAGTAAGCACTTTGAATTAATAGATTGGAGTATTTTATCTTCTCTCTTCATGTTTTATGGTGTGTCATTAATGGTTGATGAGTCTGTTTTGTCAAAAGTTATATTCCTTACAAACTTGTCCCATGTTTCATGCATCCATTTGACGAAAAATGTATGTCTACAGGTTATAAACTGTGTTGTTTAATGGTGTTGTTGATTGTGAAGTCTATTTTTTCCTTTTGAAAACACTGTTACATACCTCTTTATAAATTATTGATGTGAACTGCATTTGAAAGGGAGTTGTGTGAGTTAGCTTTGAGATATTAATTTGAAAGTGCAAGGCTGTTAGCAGGTCTAGGTTTTTTGGTGTATCACCTTAGTTTCTTTTAGTGCTAGGTTTATTTTATGCAATTTCTTACCCTTATCTCAGAGTTTTAAGTAGTTAGGTGGTATCAAAAGAGGAAGCCAATAAAAACAATTAAGAACAATATAGAAGCAAAAATCATATCAACTAACTTAGAGATATCCATTGAGTTTATTTGAAATGTTTGAAAACATTGTTAAGAAGATATACATTGAAGCATTTGAATGTATGAAACCTAAAGCTTAGCAATTGAATCTAATAAAGCTTTACTTTTAGATGAATAATCAAACGTTTTTTCTTTTATGACAATGCACTTAATCCTCTATTCATCATTATAAGTCTCTCTTTTCACTTGAAGTTTAAATATGTATTTGTTGAAAAGGACCTTTTGTATAATGTGTCCAAACTTAATATCATCTTGTTCTTCATGCTTCAAAATTTTCAATTATTTTTCTGTAATACCCATAATTTCTTCCGCCATTTCTTCAAAAGTAGTAATCCAAGTGAAAGCAATATGGTTTTGGACTTTGCATTGAAGTATATAACTAGAATCACATTCAGGGAAAATTTTATCACATCTTCTGCAATACTAATTTCTATTTCCATTAGTGTTGACCTTATTTTTGCATTTCCTAGGTCCAATTTTCAAGGGGCAAATTGTATAACAAAAATTGTCTACCTTTATGAAAGTTAAGGTAGATTTTTATCACAATTGAACAAGGTTTATCAGATTTACCAAGCTCCTCATCCTCAATTTGTGTGATAATTTTTAACATTTTATCTTCTATAACAGATGAGATTTCCTTCGTAATAGAATGAGAATTGAAATTCTTCCCTTTTGTATCAAACCAAAATCTCAATCATTGCAGGACTCTGGAAGATCTGGATTTACAAGAAGTTGGGTTGTAGCAATTGTTCCCAAAAATTTTCCATCAAAATCACTAATTCGTCCAACCTTTATAGCAAGAATGGGGAAAGTTCCTAAATCACACATTTCTTGGAGTTGTTGGCCTTCCTTATTGCAAAAACCATCCCACATTGTTAATTCCACAATAAAATCTGACATGTCTTTTAGTTGAAGGTTTCTCTTTTGAGTTTGTATGGCATTCTTTCTGAATATTGTGTTTGGTGTATCAATTGATGAAACAACACCAATGATATCAACCATCAAATTTCTTTCCATGTTCTCAATTTCACTTATTGGTGTAAAATGGAATTTTTGTTTTGGTATAAAGCTATCCTCCTCCAAACACAACTCAACAATTGAATTAATTTCTATTAAAATTTCCCATTCATTCTTTAAATGGTTGAAATTCTTTTGTGCGAGTTTGAGTCTCCCTTTTGAGATGATAAATACTTTCCCAGTTTCTATGCGATCATAAAATTGTTCTACAACTACATTAAAACATGTTACTCTTATTTCACCACCATCTAAATCAACCAAGTCAAAATTGAATTTTTTTCCATCTCCTTTTGCATTGTTAAAATGATGAAGTTGGCCATTTCTAGTGACTCTTGCCTTTATTGACCATCTATTTTGGTACGGATTCAATGTTGTAATAGGAATGGTTCTTGTAGGAGGTTGATTTTTTCCAGTAATTGGGTGATCACATTGATTGTTGGTAGGATTCATTCCTGAAAAATCATAATATAGGAGAATTATTATTTAATAGAATTAGAAGATGCCCACAAAAATTAAAATAATAAAAAGTACTAGAGAAAAGATAACTATTACAATGTTTAACTATTTAAAATAGTGGAATAGTTGTACAACTCATGTGTTATTGTATACCCATACAGAGAAACATACATATTTTGTTTGTAGGAAATAGAATGTAGCAAATGTGAAGTCCTTGTCTATGTAGACAATTGCAACAAACATTATAATTAGCCTCAAAATGAAAAATATTTTCTATGGCTAGCAACAAATGAGTTCATTTATTTCAAATTCAAACATAAGATTTACAATCAATGCAAACAATTAAACAAATGGGAAAATCTTGTTGTGTCTATATTTAATAAGGTAAACAATGCATCCAAATAGACAAAAGCTAGCCCAAAACTAAAAAATAGACTGCTATAGGCTTGAAGAGTTCTGATATCCTACATAAAAAGGGATATCTTAATGGAGGGATTTTTCATTTCGAATCTTAAAGCTTTACTCAGCATAAGAGTTTTGAGCATCCTTTGGGTAGAGCCATGCTATTGTGATCAATTAGAGTGTATTTCTTGTAATCTAGTGGAATTGTACATTCCTTTGTCTGTGGTAGTTGTGACTTATAGATTGTTGAAATTATGTGTGACAATCTTATGAAACTTAACATTATTAGAAATATGCGTATCTCTAGAGTTGCCATATAATTTCTATTATGTATGTGTTTAGCACTAAATTTTTATACATTATAGCAAACTCACAGAGGACTTCATAACAACTATCCTTCCTCTCTTTCAAAAATTGGCCTAGTTGAGATTATGTTCAATACCAAATATAATTTATCTTTGTTGACACAACATCAGACTTGTAGAGATTTTAGGATACTATATTGTGGGTGTGTACTTGACTAAGGTTGGTTTAGTGCCAGGATACACTTGTGTGGTTGAAAGATGTCCTCATTTCTGCACAGTAGATGTATTGGGTGCAAGCCAATTCATTGGTAACTCTCACAATTAATGTACATACCTCATTTAAAATACATTAGTAAAAAAAAATTAAAAAAAAAAAGTGTAAGCTAAGAAACAAAACAAAAATAATGGAAAAATCAAGTGAACCATAGTTTTATATAATACGTTATATCATTTTTTTCATTTGATTTAATGCTTACTTTCAACTACCATTCTTCTCTATGTATGATTCACAAGAAACAGTTGTTTTTCATAAAACAACCAGAAAAATCAAAGATTTAAGGGTCTGACTTGTAACCAATCAAGGATTCTCAGGCCAAAAGCAAATGGACTTGTCTTGATTCATGACTCTTCTACCATTTCTTCTATTGAAACGCAATGCTGACTGACGAGGACATGATTTTGTTATCTTTTTGATACATTGAATTCCCAGATTTAACTGGTCCAAGTTATGGTGGAAGCCAATAATATCCTGCATTACTGTGGAGAAAGGGATTTGATATTATTAATCATTGGAGAGAAAAACTTAGGAAATAGAGGGATAATCCAAGGAAGAGCTCCAACTTCTAAAAAATCCTTCATATTCCATTCTCCTTGGTCCTCACTAAACTTAGACATGAAAGCAAGTTGAGATATTCCCACATTAGTCAGAAAATACTCTATCCAATTATACTCCTTGATACAATAAATGTAAGAGATGGTATCAAATCTTCTACTAGTAAATGCTACTTCCTCCAATATGCTTCTTAATTCCCAATCCTTCATAGCTTTCTATTTGCACCCCTGAATAATCACTGGGGAATTCCCTTAAATTTGAGGAATTTATATTCCAAAGCCTTAGTCAACTTTATACCTTCAAGCAATGCCAATACTTGGATTTGTTATTCATCTCCCAAAACCAAGGAGAAGGACCTACCTTTAATTAACAATCCAAAGGGAGAACACAACACAATCCCAACCCTAGATGGGCTAGGGTTCCCATAAGCTACTCCTTAAAAATTTAATTTGTAAAAATCTCTTCTTTTTCACTTAATCCTTTTGCCAATTACCTCATTAATGGGGGATTGAAACTTAAAATATTACTCAAGCATTGGAATATAAAATTCCAAGTTGTCACATCAAATAATTATTTATGTTTCTTTTTGAAAATTGGAAAATAAAATAAAATTCAAAGATCTAACTCTCCATTAAATGGAAAAGAATATAATTAGGCATGAGTTCATGATAATAATTTTTCAGGAAAATTTCTCAATTGAATGTATTGCCTGAAATTGCTTCATTGAAAAATGCCACAAAAGTTCTATTTAGTTTATTGACAAATTTTTAGTTTTCCCTTGGTTATCATTTATTGTAGATCTTTGTTGGAGACTTTACTCCTTATAAGTTTATAGCTATTTATAGAAGCCAATGTGACTAGAATCAAGTGAAGAATAACATTCATCTAAGACCTTAAAAATAGAATAGCATAAAAATTACATTAAGTTGATTACAAATTACTTATATTATCTAACATGGCCACAACCCCATCTTTTTCATATGTTAGCCTATATTCCTTCTTCCACATTGGTTCAATCATATGTATTGCATGAAACTCAAGCTTTAGATGTATTTATAACAACCTTGAGTTGGTCTTTTAGAGGTGTCTTGACCTAAGATTGCTCTAGCTTTTCCTCTTGCATGATAACCACAATTATAATGAAGTTTATAGCACAAAAGTTAGTTAAGATGTTCATATGTTCCTTATGAATCCTAACCTCTGAAGTATTGGTGACTCAGAAAGTTCTGTAGTACCCCTCCGTTTTTGTTATGCTTTATGTTGATACTTTTTCATACTGTTAGACTATGTTGTTTTGTTGGATGCTTGGATCGCTGATTTTGAGCGATGATGGATTATTGTGTGACATGATGATATTCTGTGTGATGTTTATTGATTTCAGACATGACATGATTTAGCGTAGATGCTTAATTTCAGTTGATTATTGATATGCATATATTTATGATGGACTAACAACATGTATTGAGTCAGTTTTCTGTGAGTGTATTGGTGTGGAGAACAGAATCGCATCACTCGCTTGCGAGTGCCCTGCGATATCTGTGATTTTCTCCGCACGGTATGTTTGTTTTAATGCTTGAGATATATATATACATGTATGTACATTGTTTTTCTGTTTGCAGGATTGCAGGTACATGACACCGACTCCACCTGTGTAATCAGGTCTGAGCGTGTCAAGACTCAACGGAAAATGTTGAATGGGAGATAGTAGTTAGGTTAATCCTAGGCCGGTCTTTAACCCTAGTCTTAGTACAAGGTCAATTTTTCAGTTTTGAGTTGTAAGTTGTGATGTGTTTTTGTTGGTTAAATTATTTTAGAAAAGGTAAATGTTGATTATTTTTAATGTTAATTATTGTGTTTTATTTATTGTTATAAAATTAATATTTAAGTATAATTGAAATTTATTTACTTAATTATTTAATACATTAGTTAGTTTAGTTAGTTAAATAGTTGGTCTTAAAATGATTTAACTATTTAATTAAATAAATAAATTAATTAGATTAAATTAGTAAGTGCATAAATTATATTATATTTAAATAAGTTAACTTAGAAAATTAAAAAAAAAAAAAATTAAATAAGTTGCATGTGGTGGAAAGAAAATTGAGTTTTAAATTTTAAATTTAATAAATTGAATTAATTGCATGCAAAAGTTAATTGGCAAAATTTGCCGAGAAAGAGAGGATATTTTAATAACCTCTTCTCGACAAGTGTGCCAGTGCTTTTATGAGGTTGTTGGAATTTGGTTACGGAGAGGTTATTGTGGATCTCGGGAAAATTGACAGGGGTTATTCAATTTCCTCACGGGGAAATTTTCTGTGTATGAGCAAAATATCTTTACTATGAAAATATATTATTTTTCTTAGAATCTGTTACCTCTCTGTTGGGGTTGTGATTCTTGGTGGAATTTCTTGGTGAGAGGAACTTCGGTGTTGATTTGAAAAGCTTTGGGGATTCGTACGTTACTGACAAGGGTTTTCTCCTACATACAAGTTTTCTTATACAGGTATTTTTCTTGTGTTATTAGTTTCTTGTTTTATTTTAAAGAAAATTTATTTGTTGGAATCTCGTCTTCTTGGTATGTGATTATGGAAATATTTTCTATTGATTTCTTATTTGTCTGTAAGAATTTCAAAATTTAGTATGGTAAAAGAAAGAATTCCAAATAATTTTTTTTTTTTTCGTTGTTTTAGAAAATCTCTGCGAAAATTTTAGAGAAGAAACTGGGATTTGTGATTTTAAAATACCCCTGTTGAAACACTATTGTTTTGGAATGAATTATACAGGGTGTTTTTTTTTTTTTAAAAAAAAGTTATTTTCTTAATTCTCTGTGAAGTTATTTGTCAGAAATCAGTTTGTCTATATTTGTAAGATTGTGTTAGTTATTTAATTAGTTTATGTAAATATATTTTTATATTTACTGGTATACTGTTTAGGATTATGTTAAATTCTATTGTAAATCTTTAAAAACAAAAAAAAAATCCATTCATAATTCCGTCTGTACGGATACGGATTTATTTTGAAATTGTGTTATAAAAAAAAAAATATACTGTGCGCGATTTTCGAAATCGCCGAAAATTTTCATTTGTTAAAAAATTTATGAATCGCTGTTCGGCGAAAATTAATTTGACGGATTTCATTAAAAAAAAAAATTACACAGAGAAGGGGGAGGGCCGAAACCCTCCCCTTACCCTGCCTTAAAGGGCCCAGCCGTCCTGGCTACGCACACCAGCTGAAGGCTGCTGGGCGCAACCCTAGCTCGGCCGCGTCCTCCCACAGGGAGGCCGCGGTTGGGGCTGCGGCCCTTAGGGCATAGTTTTGTATAAACTTTGATATGCAAAAATTTCATAGTTTCTCTTTTAATTCGAATTTTAAATAAAACGTATTAAATTCGATTATTGTATTATAAGATATATATATTTATATAAATAATATGTAATTATGAATATTTGAGTATATAAAATTTGTTATTAATAGATGTTAGTAAAGTTTAAATTGTGAAAATATGGAAAATGTTTTTATATAAATTCAAGTGAAGAAGAAAGGTAGATTAAATGAGATAGATGTTTATATTAATGTTAAAATATATATTATTTTTTTTATAATTATATTGTGTTCAAGATGATTGCACATGGATTTAGTGTATCCAAAAAAATAGATAGTTTACTTTTCTTCACTTGGTGTAAATGCGTTTCTTTTGGGAAAGATTGGGAATTGTAGTAAAAGTTCAAGTCTTCCAGACCAACCGTTAAATTTGGGAATGTGATTGATAATTTAAATATCAAGTGTTTTCTAAGTATGTGTACATAGTTTTGTTGGTGGTTTGACACCGAAGTTATGAATATTGGTCGTTGTTTATTGAAACGTGATTAGTCTTTTATATTGATTATGGCTATGTGTACACTTGTAAACTTTAGACCGAGTATCTTAGTAACCTTGTTATGTTTAGGGGAGTGGCTAGTCATAAGGGCCGACACACAAAGTGGTGTCAGGGTAACTTACGATTAGTTAATTAAGTCAGTGAAAACTAAAAAACACAGTAGATAGATCTAAAACATTTAACAAGTTATGCATGCCTCGCTTATGACTCATAAGCTTCTACAGTTATGAGTATAAGTCGAGAAGGCCTGGAATGGAAAATCGAAGTCTCGTTTCCTTAAGGGACATCCGATTCCGCAAATGCATGCAATAGGGGCCGGGTTTCGTAAGAGGTTACCAGGGTAACCCAAGGATTGGGGGCCGGGACCTAGGAAGAAACACCAGGGTAACCATTGCATCGTTGTGATGACACTCCACCTAGAATAATAGTTAAACTTTGTGTATCGTACTTCAATTCAATTATCAAATCTGGAAGCAATGTAACCAATAGTTTGTTTGTACTAGTTTCTAGGGTTAGTAGATTGGGTCTAGGTAGCCTTATTACTATCTCCTAGCACGGGGGGTGAACCTACGGGTACCAAATGGTTGGGTGGAACATGCACCTTACTCCGTTGGGTCCCCAGTATGTTCGTTGCATTGAGCGCTTCATGGATGGAGAGCTCACACACGGATTCCTTCTATTTCTTCATCTTTGTTTATTGTAAAACTTGAAATGTAAAAACATCCCTCAAATGTATAAGAGGAGATCATTTGTAAAATTGTAACTGTTATTTGAACTATCTCATTAGATGGATGAGCAATGTAATATCTTATCAATACAATGTATGGAATCGTATTTGTACCTTATTATATTTTGAATGGAAGTTTAAATTATTATGCAATGTTTACTTTATGTTATGATTTAATTGGGAGCCATGCGAAGTACATAAGTCACTTAAGGAGAACTCAAAGTAGTGTAACGTCGATTAACCTAAGAATGTATGCAATTAATTAACATAGTATTAATATTATTAAAAAAAAAAAATATTACACTTTCATATCACCTTTGCAACATTCTTAGGTTATTTAGACGGGCATTACAGATTGGTATCAGAGCCAAGGTTACAAACACTGGACGCTCTGGGTAATCTAGAGCCCATTAGGTTGACCTAGTACGTAGTGTCGCAACTGATAACCTTGGTTGAACAAGTATCTAAGACTCAAAAATTGTTATGTGTAGGAACATG
The DNA here is from genome assembly GCA_007258455.2 of Sequoia sempervirens. Lineage (NCBI taxonomy): Eukaryota > Viridiplantae > Streptophyta > Pinopsida > Cupressales > Cupressaceae > Sequoia > Sequoia sempervirens. The sequence continues at coordinate 69,520 of VDFB02146024.1, read as the reverse complement.
CCTAGGCGAGGAGGAAGAGGTCGTGGTAGAGGTAGAGGTGGAGGCCGTGGGCCAATCCCTCAGGTTACTCCCCCTCCTAGCCCTCACCATAGTGACCAAGCAGATCAGATGGGTCAGAGAAATGAGGGACAGAATCCCGAACAGTCAGCAGTAGAGGGTTCACAGATACGTCCACTTTTAGAGGAGGTCCTAGCTCATCTTGGACCTAGACAGGTAGATGAGCAGGAGGTTGTGAGAGAGAGAGATAGATCCCCTAGGAGAGTAGATGACACAGCACATCATGATTCTATTATTGCTGGTCACATGAGGGATTTACTGAGAGCACGTCCTCCTACCTTTGATGGTTCTGGAGGAGGATTAGAGGCAGAGACCTGGCTACTTGATTTGGGTAGATGCTTTGCCATGCACCCTTACGGTAGCAATACCCGTGCCAGATGCACTATTATGCACTTGAGAGGATTCGCCTCTACATGGTGGCGCCTAGAGGAGCAGAAGCTCCATATTGATATTGGTTCTGTGTCTTGGGAGATGTTTCTTGAGAGGTTCAGAGCTCGGTTCCTTTCGGAACATTGGAGGCAGCGTAGGGCTGACGAGTTCCATGATCTACGCCAGTTAGCTCTTTCTGTAGAGCAATACGAACATAGGTTCTATGAACTCAAGCAGTATGCTGGTATTGGCGATGATGAGCCTATGCTAGTACAACATTTTATTAGGGGCTTAAACGCCCGTATCAGTGGTGGTGTCCGAGTCTTTGAGCCAAAGACTATGGAAGTCGCAGTGGAGAAGGCTCGCATAGTTGAGGAGAACCTTATTATGGCTTTAGGTGGGCACATAGGAGTGCAGATTGGGAGTGCTCCCGCAGCAGGTTTTAGTCCACGGGGTGGACAGGCACAGACAGGTGGTTCTTCCAAGAACCAACAGACACCCACAAAGGGTGGGCAGCAACAAAGAACACCTCTAAAGAACAATAATCCTCAACCACAACAACAAAACAGTCCCCCGAAAGGGTCGTGAATCGGTGGCTAACAAGCAATAATACGGCGTGATCACCTATGCAGAAAGTGCTACCACCAGGGGAGGTTTTGAGTCCAATGCACCTCGGGTGGCAGAGGATTTGGTAGAGGCACAGGCACAGGTTGTTATTCATGTGGGCAGCATGGGCACATAGCTAGGTAGTGTCCGATGAGAGGTTCTACTGGTTATGGGCCTCGACCTATAGTTTCAGAGCCTACAGTGGGCGATGCAGGACGTGCACATACAGTATATGCAGCGGTTAATGACCGCCAAGCTGATCACCAGAATACGGTGGTCGAGACTTCAGGTAAGTTAAATGGTGTTAATGTATCTATACTTTTTGATTCTGGAGCCACTGACTCCTTTATTTCACCGTCCATTGTTGACCGTTGTGGTCTTGTGGCGGTAAAACAAGGTGGTAAATGGCAAGTTGAATTCGCCTCTGGGGTGAAAGTAGTCGTAGATAACTTAGTACATAACTGTGAACTTAAAATAGGTACGTTAACTACCTTAGTAGATTTATATGTTACACCTTTAGGATCGTACGATATAGTGTTAGGTATGGATTGGTTAGCATCTCATCATGCTGTAATTGACTGTCGACTTAAGACAGTCAGTTGCATAAATGATTTAGGTGCGAAAGTGGAAATCATAGGTATTCAAAGACCTATCTCTTTGCGGATGATATCTGCTATGCAATTAAAGAGATGTCTTCGTCAGGGATGTCAACTGTTTGCAACAATAGTTACCGATTTAGATGAGGGTGAGAGTCGAGAGGTATCTCTTGATGATCATCCTATTCTTAGGGAATTTGCGGATGTATTTCCCGATGACATTCCTGGAATGCCACCGAAGAGGGATATCGACTTTAGAGTTGACCTAGTTCCTGGAGCTGAGCCTATTTCTAGAGCTCCTTATAGAATGACGACTCAAGAGTTAGAGGAACTTCGTATTCAGTTAGAGGAACTTTTAGAAAAGGGTTTTATTCATCCAAGTGTATCCCCTTGGGGAGCACCTGTTATTTTTGTTAAGAAAAAGGACGGATCTCTTAGGCTTTGCATTGACTATCGTCAATTGAACAAGGTTACGATTAAGAATCGTTATCCTTTGCCTAGAATCGATGATCTTTTTGATCAAATAAAGAGAGCTAATGTGTTCTCTAAAATCGATTTAAAATCCGGTTATCATCAATTGCGTATAGCTGAAGCGGATATCCATAAAACTGCTTTTCGAACTTGTTATGGACATTACGAATTCACAGTAGTACCCTTTGGGTTAACGAACGCACCTTCGGTATTCATGAGTTTAATGAATGGTGTATTTCATACATACCTTGATCGCTTTGTCCTGGTATTTCTTGATGATATTTTGGTCTATTCGAGGAACATGAAGGAACATGAAGAGCACTTGAGACAGGTGTTGCAATGTTTAAGAGAAAATCAATTGTATTCAAACCTGAAGAAGTGTGACTTCTTTCAATCTGAAATTAAATACCTTGGACATGTGATATCTGGAAAAGGTATTGCTATGGATCCTTCAAAGATCCAAGCCATAGTTGATTGGCCTGCACCTACTAATGTAGGTGAAGTTCGTAGTTTTATGGGGTTAGCTGGCTATTATAGACGTTTTGTAGAGGGTTTTTCTAGGATAGGTCATCCTATTACTTCTCTTCAGAGGAAAGGAAAGAAGTTCATTTGGACGGAACAGTGTCAGTTAGCTTTTCAAACTCTTAAAGAAAAGTTAACTAATGCGCCTATACTTATTGCTCCTGATCCTACTAAGGATTTCATAGTTTGTGTGGATGCATCTTTAGAGGGTTTGGGAGCAGTTTTGATGCAAGATGGGCGTGTGGTTGCTTATGAGTCTCGTAAACTCAAGGACCACGAATTAAACTATCCTACTCATGACCTAGAACTAGCTGCAATAGTGCATGCATTAGTTCGTTGGAGACATTTTCTTTTAGGTCATTTCTTTGAACTTCATAACGATCACCGTAGTTTGCAATACATTTTTACGCAACCTAACTTGAATGCAAGGCAAAGACGGTGGATGGAGTTCTTGTGTGAGTACGATTTTGAAGTAAAGTATGTTCAGGGCAAAGAGAACGTAGTGGCTGATGCTCTTAGCCGACGTCGACATGAGATCTCTGCTACTACTCTTGACGTAGATTTGAGAGGTCAAATAGTAACTGCACTTCCTACTGATAGATTATATCAGGAAGTGAAGTCAGAGACTGAATCGGGTAGACCTTTAGAAGGTCGATTTGAAGGTTATGTCCTAGAATCGGATGGTATATTACGACATTTAGGTCGCATTTATGTACCTCATGTAGAGAGTCTTCGTACATTAATCATGACTGAAGCTCATAGAGCTCCGTATTCAGCTCATCCAGGTGTCAAGAAAATGCATGCCAATCTTAGGCAATTGTATTTCTGGCCTGGTATGAAACGTGATATTGCTGATTATGTATCAAGATGTCTTGAATGCCAGCGAGTTAAAGCTGAGCATCATCATCCTGCTGGATTATTGCAGCCACATCTCATTCCCGAATGGAAATGGGATATTATATCCATTGATTTTATTGTAGGGTTACCTACGTCATCACGTCGACATGATGCCATTATGGTAACAGTTGACCGTTTGACTAAAGTAGCTCACTTTTCACCTGTACGTTCATCTTATAATGCTTCATCGGTAGCTAGAATATTCATGGAGGACATCGTTAGATTGCATGGGATTCCTCGTAGGATCATATCGGATAGAGATCCTATATTCACTTAAGCTTTATGGACTTCCTTGCAATGTGCATTAGGTACACAGTTAAACTTTAGTTCAGCCTATCATCCTCAAACCGATGGTCAAACTGAAAGAGTTAACCAAATATTAGAAGATATGCTTAGGATGTACGTAATGGACCAACAATCACGTTGGGAGGAATACTTGTATTTAGTAGAATTCGCTTATAACAAAAAAATATCAGAGTTCCATAGGTATGCCACCATATCAGGCATTATACGGTCGTCCTTGTCGAACTCCACTTAGTTGGGATCAATTAGAGGACAGAGTGTTGCTAGGACCTGAGATGCTTCGTGACATGGAGCAATAGGTTGACCGAATTAGAGAGCATTTGATTGCAGCTCAGGATAGGCAAAAGAAATATGCTGATGCGCATAGGATTGATCGACAGTTCGCTGTTGGTGATAGAGTGTTTCTTCGAGTGCGACCGCGAAAGAGTCCAATCCGTTATGGAAAAGGCTCTAAGCTTGCACCTCGTTTCGTAGGACCATTCAAGATTTTAGAGAGAATTGGTCCCGTGGCATATCGACTCGCCTTACCACCCAGTTTGTCTCGTATTCATGATGTTTTTCATGTGTCAGTACTTAGACCATATTATCCTGACATATCTCATGTACTTGATTGGAATGCATTACAGGTAGAGGACGGGCAGCTGGCTTTGGAGCCCGTGGCCATTCTTCAGCACCGGACGCTCGGTCTCAGGGGTCGAGACGTTGATCAGGTGAGGGTCCAATGGGATCCTAGCCATGAGGCTTCGGCTACCTGGGAGGATGCGACACGCATGAGGGAACTTTATCCCTATCTGTTCGCAGGCTTTCAGGAGCAAGCCTGATCCTAGGGGGGAGGATGTAGTACCCCTCCATTTTTGTTATGCTTTATGTTGATACTTTTTCATACTGTTAGACTATGTTGTTTTGTTGGATGCTTGGATCGCTGATTTTGAGCGATGATGGATTATTGTGTGACATGATGATATTTTGTGTGATGTTTATTGATTTCAGACATGACATGATTTAGTGTAGATGCTTAATTTCAGTTGATTATTGATATGCATATATTTATGATGGACTAACAACATGTATTGAGTCAGTTTTCTGTGAGTGTATTGGTGTGGAGAATAGAATCGCATCACTCGCTTGCGAGTGCCCTGCGATATCTGTGATTTTCTCCGCACGGTGTGTTTGTTTTAATGCTTGAGATATATATATACATGTATGTACATTGTTTGTCTGTTTGCAGGATTGCAGGTACATGACACCGACTCCACCTGTGTAATCAGGTCTAAGCGTGTCAAGACTCAACGAAAAATATTGAATGGGAGATAGTAGTTAGGTTAATCCTAGGCCGGTCTTTAACCCTAGTCTTAGTACAAGGTCAATTTTTCAGTTTTGAGTTGTAAGTTGTGATGTGTTTTTGTTGGTTAAATTATTTTCGAAAAGGTAAATGTTGATTATTTTTAATGTTAATTATTGTGTTTTATTTATTGTTATAAAATTAATATTTAAGTATAATTGAAATTTATTTACTTAATTATTTAATACATTAGTTAGTTTAGTTAGTTAAATAGTTTGTCTTAAAATGATTTAACTATTTAATTAAATAAATAAATTAATTAGATTAAATTAGTAAGTGCATAAATTATATTATATTTAAATAAGTTAAATTAGAAAATTAAAAAAAAAAAAAATTAAATAAGTTGCATGTGGTGGAAAGAAAATTGAGTTTTAAATTTTAAATTTAATAAATTGAATTAATTGCATGCAAAAGTTAATTGGCAAAATTTGCCGAGAAAGAGAGGATATTTTAATAACCTCTTCTCGACAAGTGTGCCAGTGCTTTTATGAGGTTGTTGGAATTTGGTTATGGAGAGGTTATTGTGGATCTCGGGAAAATTGACAGGGGTTATTCAATTTCCTCATGGGGAAATTTTCTGTGTATGAGCAAAATATCTTTACTGTGAAAATATATTATTTTTCTTAGAATCTGTTACCTCTCTGTTGGGGTTGTGATTCTTGGTGGAATTTCTTGGTGAGAGGAACTTCGGTGTTGATTTGAAAAGCTTTGGGGATTCGTACGTTACTGACAAGGGTTTTCTCCTACAGACAAGTTTTCTTATACAGGTATTTTTCTTGTGTTATTAGTTTCTTGTTTTATTTTAAAGAAAATTTATTTGTTGGAATCTCGTCTTCTTGGTATGTGATTATGGAAATATTTTCTGTTGATTTCTTATTTGTCTGTAAGAATTTCAAAATTTAGTATGGTAAAAGAAAGAATTCCAAATAATATTTTTTTTTTTTTGTTGTTTTAGAAAATCTCTGTGAAAATTTTAGAGAAGAAACTGGGATTTGTGATTTTAAAATACCCCTGTTGAAACACTATTGTTTTGGAATGAATTATACAGGGTGTTTTTTTTTTTTTAAAAAAAAGTTATTTTCTTAATTCTCTGTGAAGTTATTTGTCAGAAATCAGTTTGTCTATATTTGTAAGATTGTGTTAGTTATTTAATTAGTTTATGTAAATATATTTTTATATTTACTGGTATACTGTTTAGGATTATGTTAAATTCTATTGTAAATCTTTAAAAACAAAAAAAAAATCCATTCATAATTCCGTCTGTACGGATACGGATTTATTTTGAAATTGTGTTATAAAAAAAAAAATATACTGTGCGCGATTTTCGAAATCGCCGAAAATTTTCATTTGTTAAAAAATTTATGAATCGCTGTTCGGCGAAAATTAATTTGACGGATTTCATTAAAAAAAAAAATTACACAGAGAAGGGGGAGGGCCGAAACCCTCCCCTTACCCTGCCTTAAAGGGCCCAGCCGTCCTGGCTACGCACACCAGCTGAAGGCTGCTGGGCGCAACCCTAGCTCGGCCGCGTCCTCCCACAGGGAGGCCGCGGTTGGGGCTGCGGCCCTTAGGGCATAGTTTTGTATAAACTTTGATATGCAAAAATTTCATAGTTTCTCTTTTAATTCGAATTTTAAATAAAACGTATTAAATTCGATTATTGTATTATAAGATATATATATTTATATAAATAATATGTAATTATGAATATTTGAGTATATAAAATTTGTTATTAATAGATGTTAGTAAAGTTTAAATTGTGAAAATATGGAAAATGTTTTTATATAAATTCAAGTGAAGAAGAAAGGTAGATTAAATGAGATAGATGTTTATATTAATGTTAAAATATATATTATTTTTTTTATAATTATATTGTGTTCAAGATGATTGCACATGGATTTAGTGTATCCAAAAAAATAGATAGTTTACTTTTCTTCACTTGGTGTAAATGCGTTTCTTTTGGGAAAGATTGGGAATTGTAGTAAAAGTTCAAGTCTTCCAGACCAACCATTAAATTTGGGAATGTGATTGATAATTTAAATATCAAGTGTTTTCTAAGTATGTGTACATATTTTTGTTGGTGGTTTGACACCGAAGTTATGAATATTGGTCGTTGTTTATTGAAACGTGATTAGTCTTTTATATTGATTATGGCTATGTGTACACTTGTAAACTTTAGACCGAGTATCTTAGTAACCTTGTTATGTTTAGGGGAGTGGCTAGTCATAAGGGCCGACACACAAAGTGGTGTCAGGGTAACTTACGATTAGTTAATTAAGTCAGTGAAAACTAAAAAACACAGTAGATAGATCTAAAACATTTAACAAGTTATGCATGCCTCGCTTATGACTCATAAGCTTCTACAGTTATGAGTATAAGTCGAGAAGGCCTGGAATGGCAAATTGAAGTCTCGTTTCCTTAAGGGACATCCGATTCCGCAAATGCATGCAATAGGGGCTGGGTTTCGTAAGAGGTTACCAGGGTAACCCAAGGATTGGGGGCCGGGACCTAGGAAGAAACACCAAGGTAACCATTGCATCGTTGTGATGACACTCCACCTAGAATAACAGTTAAACTTTGTGTATCGTACTTCAATTCAATTGTCAAATCTGGAAGCAATGTAACCAATAGTTTGTTTGTACTAGTGTCTAGGGTTAGTAGATTGGGTCTAGGTAGCCTTATTACTATCTCCTAGCACGGGGGGTGGACCTACGGGTACCACATGGTTGGGTGGAACGTGCACCTTACTCCGTTGGGTCCCCAGTATGTTCGTTGCATTGAGCGCTTCATGGATGGAGAGCTTGCACACGGATTCCTTCTATTTCTTCATCTTTGTTTATTGTAAAACTTGAAATGTAAAAACATCCCTCAAATGTATAAGAGGAGATCATTTGTAAAATTGTAACTGTTATTTGAACTATCTCATCAGATGGATGAGCAATGCAATATCTTATCAATACAATGTATGGAATCATATTTGTACCTTATTATATTTTGAATGGAAGTTTAAATTATTATGCAATGTTTACTTTATGTTATGATTTAATTGGGAGCCATGCGAAGTACATAAGTCACTTAAGGAGAACTCAAAGTAGTGTAACGTCGATTAACCTAAGAATGTATGCAATTAATTAACATAGTATTAATATTATTAAAAAAAAAATTTATTACACTTTCATATCACCTTTGCAACATTCTTAGGTTATTTAGACAGGCATTACAAGTTCCTATTAGTGTTCAAGTGATGCCTTACCTAGCCATACCATGATTTGCAACTTGGTGCCAATGATAAGCAATTAGACATGCTTATCCATATTGTGAACCTAAGAATAGGCGTTGAAGGTCCAATGCACACTCTAGAAGGTTCCAACCTTGTAAGAGGTGAGTCAATTAGTGATAGCATTCCCAACATCACCAATGATAGGTTTTAGGCATGATTGTAGGAAATGTTATAGCACCAGATAGTTTTTCATTTGAACTACTTGCCATAGTGTGATGTTGGTCATACTTGGTGTCCATGCTCAATGGCTTCATTAAGGGATGTTAGGAGTTATAAAAATGTTATGTCCTATCCTGTTTGGTGTTTGAAATGTTATGTCCTATCATGTTTGATGTTTGGGAGAAAGAACCATGTTGCAGGGTCAATGCAGAGGCTATGCAATAGTTTTAGTAGTTGCACACTGGTTTCTAATTGCTGCACAACCATCCTTGGTTGCATTTATTCATTAGAATTTAAGTTGAACGCTTACCTACAAAGTCCCCAAGCCATTTCAATTAGAACAAAATAAATGGAATTCAAGATTAGTTGTTTGGAATCAAATGTGAGTTTCAAATTCAAGTAATATCACTCTCAACATTAAGATAAATGCACTTGGAAGATGAATGGTCAGCCTTTGATGATCGAGGATCATTACACAATCATTCATGAGGACATCTAGAGCCAAGAAGATGAAGAAAAGTAATTGCAAGGAATTGAATGACATATACAGAGACATGGGTATGTCATTCTTGAATGAAAACGTGCCCTAAATCATGGCAGAAGGGATTAGGCTAGCATGAAAGGTAAAACAATAGAGTGGGGGTCTAACAAAGGAAGAGGTTGACCATCTAGACTAAGAGAGACATTAAGAAAAACAAAGATTAACAAAAAGATGAAAATAATTAGATTATCATCCATATTGAGGCATAGAATGGTCCTATGTGATTTTCGTAATTTTGGTAAAAGTTTTGGTTCTTCTCAACATGATTGTAATCCAATAGAAAGGTTAAGTCATACAATTTAGTTCTTTATTTCTTAGTTTAGATGTGGATATGTTCTCTCCAACATGTTATTTATTTGATTTGATATGTCTAAATTTTAGCTATTAGAAATGTCAGAGTCAAATCTTAGTCAAATTTGTTGGCTCCTGAAACATTTTTGATACTTCAGTAAAGTGTATTATGAAATTGCTTCCAAAATAGGCTTTTAGAAATCTGTGAACACTGGTCAATTATTCTTTAGGTCGTATGCATTCTGGTTAATTGAAGTTCAAATTGTTTTTACTAAATAAATAGGTGTGGAGTTTTAGTTGTTTTATTCTTTCTTGTCCAACCTTTTGTTCATTCCTCATTTCCTTGAAATTAGCATTTCTTCTTCAATCCTTAGTTGCAGATTTGTAAAAGCAGCTTCATTTATAATGTCTTTATGTATATTATTATTTTAATTCAAAATATAGAAAGGGGGAAAAAAAATAGGAAATCACGTAAACAAAAATAATCAACAATTAACATTAGCAAATGAAAATTTGTGCAAGCAAGAAATTTTTTAGAAATACTCATGGCTTGATTTGGAAAAGGAAATTCCTTTAGCAAAGTAGGCATGTATTTCCTATGTCTTTGAAACTAAAAACTTGTTGTAAAGGGATTGTATGAATATAACTAAGATTTGATCTCCAAGGCCCTACATTATAATTAAATATTTGTGCAGTTCACATGCTCTTATTTTTCTTCTCCTTATAGATTCTTCTCCTCAATAAACCCTAATCTTTAGCTTTTGAGAATTGGCTCCAGCCATGTTTATGGAATGGTTGCAATATTTGAACCACCATCCATATCCACAAGCTTCTTTCAGGCTTGGTGGCTTTGCACTATTGATTTTCATTTGGGAAATTGATTGATACAATGTATTTAAATACCTTTGCTTTGCTGCTTTGTCTTAATTTCACAGACTTTGCAAATATTTTAACTCAAGAATGTCTATAATGCAGTAACTTAGCTATGTAGTTAAAAGTAAGGAGTAAGCTACCTTGCAACTCATTTATATTTACCCTTTTAAATTTCTCATTTTGTGATATTCTAATTTACTTGATCTTTATGGATTTGAGTTTTCTCTTTTGGCTTCATTATATTCTAAGAAGAAAACAAGATTCAAAATAAAATATATTATATTTATTGCAGAAATCTAAAAAACCCTAGATGAGTTGCATCTTTCCAAAACAAGTGCTACTGATAGTTTATATATAATTATATATTGAGTGAGTTGGAGTTATTTTTAAGATTTACAATCATTCAAAAATAATTTAGACGTTGAAACCTTTTTGTTCTTATGCCTGAAAGGTAACCAATCCATCCATTCAATTTGTGCTTGCTTAAAGTCAAACATGGCTTGAACAAACTTGATCTCCAGAGCATAAGTGTTGTCTAGGTAAAGTGAAAATAAACTTGTTAAAGAAATTAATAGATCAACCTACCCATATAATTTTGAAGAAAGAAAATATTGGGGCGTAGGGAAAATTTTCACTACCTAAAGATGGGATTGGTTCTACGGTAACAATGATCTTTATACCATCTTTTCTTTATTTCAATATATTAAATTTTATATTCTAGTTGTCTTTTTTGACAGACATGGTTAATTTGAAATTCCAGACATGAATGGGACATCTTAGTTGTATAAGATAATAGTGTGGAAATGCACAGTGTCAGGTGTAATGTCTTGTTGCATATTGAATTAGTGAGCTCCAACCTCCATTTCCATCTGTCACCATTGTGGGAAGAGGACCTCTCATGGAAAATTACAGTCCCCAACAATGCCATAGAAAGAAGTAGTTCTAACATAGTGTGAACTGGCCTAGTGAAGGTTTTAGGAACCTCATTCTAAATCATAACAATGGATTAGGATTATTTTCTGATAAAAAATTCATTGCACGAAATTCAAATCACTTTCAAGAACAAAAGAACTTTAGTTGTACAAAAGAGACAGTTCAATAATATTATGATATATTTTATTTTATTATAATAGTATAGTTTTAAATTTTATTATTTAGGCTATTCGATTATACTGTCTTTCATTGGACCCCCTATTTATACTACACTACACACAGTGTTGTATATTGCATGAACACATTCACTTTTTTTTTAAATGATCATAACAAATCCTAATCCTATAAAAGTAATTTTAAATCTATTTTTGCATCCACCATTCCAAAAAAACAATAATGAGGAAAGAGGAAAGAGGCACAAAAGAGTAGAGCAACAAAAAATACAACAAAAAGCTACAACCACCATAGATTCCACCTACTTATTGTTTCTTCTAAAACATTTTTCCAAATGTTTATTTCTTCTTCCTACATATAGAATCTAATTAGCGCTCTGCCTTAATGAAAATCTCTCTAAGGTAATAAAGTTCTCTTATTTTGGTTCATGCATGCAATTCCTTTGATCTTAATTTATGCTAATATAAAAGACAACTACATGTGGATTAATTACTACCCATGTGAATAAACTCAGAAAATCACACAATATTTCTAGCTAGAAATGCAACTTCAAGTAGGGACAAATGAACAGGCATACCTCTACAATCTAAAATTCTACCTCTCTCCTAATTGTTGAGACTTTCCTTTATTCCACCTTTTGTAACATCAACATAAAATAATATGGGCTTCAAAATCAGCAATAAACTAAAGAACATAAATTTTGTTCTTAAAATAGTAAAAAAGAGATTATTCTATTCATTAACAAGAATGGGAGCATGAATGATTTTACAATGGTAGCTACACAGAAAACTCAAAAAATCACACATGCAAGGAAAAATGAACAAGCATACCTTTGCAATATGAAATTCTATAAATCAAAGCAAAGAAACCATTCTTTCTAGTTTGTGCATTATATAGCGATGCACACTATAGTGACTCCATATAAAATAAAAATAAAACTTAAAATAATACTAAAAATAAAAGTTTTCAAACAACTTTAAAAACAAAGAAAAAGTTTCTTATCTCCATTGAACGATATATATTGATTTCAATATATATATATATTAGAAATTAGAATATTATATTATATTTTCTTTTCTAAATATATATATATATATATATTTAAATATTCTAAATTAATATGTATTTCCATAACAAATATTATAAAATTATATATATTACTATTAGAAATTAGAATACTACATTAAATTTTCTTAAAAATTTCAAATAGTTTGAAAACAACTTTAAAAACAAAGCAAAAGTTTCTTGTATCTCCATATTTAAGATTATCTTGTTAAAAATCTTCTAAAAATTATAAAAGCTTGAAAATATTGTAAATTAATATGTCTTTCCATAATAAATATTATAAATTAAAAATCATGTAAAATTATATATATTAAAATTAGAATACTATATTATATTTTCTTAAAAAATTCAAACAATTTTAAAACAACTTTAGAAATATATTGATTTCAATATATATATATATGTGTGTGTATATAATATTTTATTTATTTTTATTAGATATTTAAGATTATCTTGTTAAAAATCTTCTAAAAATTATAAAAGCGTGAAAATATTGTAAATTAATGTTTTTCCATAACAAATATTATAAATTAAAAATCATGTAAAATTATATATATTAAAATTAGAATACTATATTATATTTTCTTTAAAATTTCATATATATAGTAGAAGTATAAAAAGATGATGAAAATATTAAATATAATATTACTTTGCGACGGGTTAGTAGACACCAATTTTAATCGGGAGAATAAAAATGTAAACATACTCATTGATGTGAGTGTAAGAAGCCTCTTTGGCTTAAAAATTATTTTATCCTTAATAGATAATTCATGTTTCAATGTATTAGATAATGATAACAATTAACCAAAATCTTATCATATCTTATCTTATGAGAAAGTACTTTATCCTTTACAAATAATCTTTAGTTTCATTAAGCTAAAAATCTATATTTGTCTAAGTTTATTTCATTCCACTAAACTACATAAATATGCATTCCTTGTTACTTGAAGTTACTTTCAAATTTACCACGGATCCTGCTTTGCTTATAAATTGAGGCTGCTAGCTTTCTCTTTTGTTATGGAATATTGCCACTCCATTTTAGGTAACCTTTGTTAGTGTTGTAAATTTGGTTGACTTTATTTCAAAAAGACATTAACTATGGAAATGGTAAATATGGACATTTGGAATGGTATATAATTTTATTTATTTATATAAAATTCTAATTATATGCAATTTTTTGTCTTTTTTCCATTTTAACAATATCCAAGATAGCAATAAAAGGTTATCTTGTAGATATTGTAACTATTAATCTATAATATCTCATTAATGGGGCATGCTTTTGAAGGCTAAAATGAGTAAGTTGTACAATGGACCACCTAAAGGCAATCTAGCCAAGTTCAACTCCATGATGTCTCATGGTTGAATCTTAGAGTCAAAGAAAAAAGAGGTTTGATCTCAATTTTTGTTTAAATATATTTTAAGATGCTAATATCAAATTTTAACAATAATTTTAATTTGATTGAGATTGAGGGCATTAAACTTATGATTATTGGGAGCAAGAAGATGAGGTCAATTACCCATCAATTTTAAAGAATATCTTTATAAAAAGATACACAAATATATAGATTATATTTCCTTCTCTATTGTAACTCTATATTATTTGTTATTGCAAAACCAATTTTATACCCAACAAAAATCAATATTGAAAATGTTAATGGGCATGACATCAAATATTTCTACAATGATGTCACTTAGCTCAAAACTCACCACCTATTGTTGTATCAATACCTATAAATTATGAATAAATAATTAGTAAACATTTATAATGTTGTATACATTTTTTAAAATTAGTACTTATAAGTTCAATTATAGACCTCTCAAACACATTTTATATAAAATACAATCGTCATAACCATTGCACCTCCTTTTGGTACAAGTGTTAGATTTTTAAATACTTTTAACATTAATGCTTAGAGTAAGAAAGAAACAACTCATTAACTTCTTTTTTTAAAAATGAATGATCAATTTATTTTAATTTAGCATTATAATTACTAATTATTTTTATTTTTAGGGGTATGAATAATTGATTTGTTTTGGGTTAGTATTACAATTGTTTTCATCTTATTTTTCTTTTTTAGTGTACAAATAATTGATTTATTTTGGCTTTATATCAAGGATTGAGGGTATTCATTTTGTCAAAGTTATTTTAGGCATAATCTTCACTTTTTTCTCTTTGTAATATCATGTCTTTTCATTCAACAAGACTTAATCTTTGGAGAATTTTTTGTGATCCATTTGACTTCACTAAAAAACCAAAGAACACTTACCATTCAATATTACTATGTACCTATAGTAAGAAAACAAGTTAAAAAATCACCTTAAAAACATTTATAACTTCTTAGACTAATTCTTTTAGCACTCTCTCTTAATAACCTCATTGGCAAGAAAATTGACATTTATATTATGTTTCTTTATTATCATTAAAAATTTACTTGAAAGTTCTTATCCTTTAGGATGATGTAGCTTTGATGTTAAATTATATTTGATTTTTACTATTTGTAATGGTGAAATTTGCATATCCATGTTAATTCTCATTTACTTTGGATCTATTTTTATGGAATGTTTTAATACAATTATTATTGACAACTGACACACTCTTGTGTTAGATTTGGAAAACAACTCAATTCGTATCCATATTTATTTCACTCTCTTTACACATTCCCACATTTTTTCCACTTATTGTGTCCATATTTACACACTTTTTTAGACATTCACCCCATATATTGAATTGAACATTTTTCCTTCCGAGTTATTTTGTGAGGTGCATGATTAGCTTTGTTCGATCACAAGGAGGGAATTGAAATATTAATTTAAATATTCATATTTAAATTATAACTTTTCACTCCCTTTCACTAGTCATTTTGAGCCAATTTTTAACATCTATTTTTGTAAATTATTGTTTATTTTTAAGGAAATTTTATCTACACTTAATTTACATAGATATATGGATGAGCATGAAACATTAAATATAGTAGAACATTTAGATTTGGAGATTAAAAAGAATATATGACATCAAAATCATACAAGTCATGCACATATTTATGAATGTTGTCCACTATTATCATTTGCTCAAAGACATAAAGCTAAAGGGCTTGACCTTGAGAACTTGTCTCTAGTGATTTGATAATCACCCTTAAGTGTTTCTCCACTTTTCATGGTAGAAACAAACATTTGAAGGATGAAGGTGAAGAGATATTTTATTTAACTTTTTATTATTATTTTTGTTGTCATTGTTCATTATCATGCATCAGATAATTCTTGCAAGACTTTGGTTTGATCTCGAGATACTCAAATTTTATCCATAATTTGATTTTGAAGACTACGCAAAGCCTAAAATAAAATTTTATGTATCTTACCAATTAATTTTGTACATAATGCTAATGTTCATTATTATTTTAGAGTTAAATACCTCCATCTATTACATTTAATTTCTAAAAATATCTCAATATTACATTTGTTTAATTGACCTAAACTTACGTAAAAAAATAATTCCCTTACACTATAATAAAGACAACATGATAGATATAATCATATAAATGTAAAGTTAAATTACTATCATTTAATTTAATTATAAATATTTTTAATAATAAATTAGTAAGGAAAGCCTTTAATTATAATAACAAAGTATATATTAATAAATAAATAATAAGAATTAAAAAATAGCTTATTTAAATATACAAATATATATGAACTCACATGTCTAAAATAAATGAAAAATAAAAAAATCAAACTTTTATATTTAAATATAATAAAAATAAATATTAAATCTTTTGTATTCTTATATGTTAGAAATTTGCATATATATTAATTTACATAATATTTATGATTATATTAGTGTAGGAGAGGATAGTGTATATCTCTATTTTTTTCTTTTTATTTTATGTCATTTTTTATTGATATCTTTGATGTATATTTTTAATAAATAATTTAATTATTTTAGTATACTCAATAACTTAAGATTTAATCATGCATTTTAATATGTTAAATCTCTTTGTGAATTTTTTTCTATTCTTAGCAGTCTATATTTTATCTTAGACAAGACTTGAGTGCTATGATCTTATCTAGTCTAATCATGTCCCTTATTTTTAGTTTTTGAAATCTCTTTTTTCAAGGGCAACAATCTTGGGATCCAATCATTATCTAAATTGATGTTCAACACAAAAGCAAAATTGTGTTGAGGGTTATATATTCAAGTATATTACCCTAGCATACATACACATTATGAAATGATGGAAAGTAATGGTGCTAATCATTTATCTTCTTAAAAGTAATTAGTTATTTGCCATCCTTTGTTAGCAAGAATTAATCCCTTAATAATCAACATATGACATCACTTGTTAAAGTATTATAAATGCTCAACTCCTTTTTATGATTAAGAAGTTATGAATACATTAATTCATTAACATGTTAAATACTTTGAAGTGTCATTTTACATTTCCTATTGTAATGGTGAAAATTGCATAGCCATGTCCTTATCCCTTATTTTTTATGATAACTTTTTATTAAAGTTTCCTTTGTGTAATAACAAGTGTACAAGTGGTATATCTATACACTTAATTCGGCTTATGTTATTATTCTAGCTTAACTTCATTAACACTCATCCCCAAGAAGTAAACTGTTGGTGTGAAAAGGTTTATTTCCCTAACTAATTCTCTTCTACGACCTATTCATTCTTATATTGTTAAGTTTACTTAGAGCACTTTTAGAGTACACTTAGGATACTTATCTCTTTATGTCACATGTCATATGATTATGAAATTTTCTATAGTCCTATGTTGTCCTACTTCTCAATTTTCCTTAATAAGAATGGATTCTCTTGTATTAACATATCTTGTAGATCTTGCATACATATTCTATGTTGCATTTGGTAGTGGTAGAATAACTTTTTTGTTGCTTCTCTTTTGTCTGTGGAAGGTTATTTGATGTTGAAAATATATTGTATCTCATGTAAGTCCTTTGTGTTACTTCAACATGACATAGGTTTTATTGTTACAAGCCCCTTCTCGATCTTGGAGAGTTATGCCATCAATTTTTGTTGGATGCATCTTGTTCTAGATCTAACCACATGGTTGAGTACAAAAGAGCCAAATTGATACATGATATACTTTCATGATAGTCAAATATGAGGATTTTTGGACCTCTACTCTAGATTGCATTATTGTATGTATAGTTTGGGTTAGATTTGCATCACTTATGTTGTCGCTTGTGTCATTATTCTATTGGTCTATAATTTTTTATTTTAGTTAATTTTTTTTATTTTTCAAAAGTTTTTTTTTTTTCTAAAATAGGATTTATAGGACTTGTACCTAGTCTATCTTTATATATGGCTTTTGTATGTAGGTGGTAAGTTTAATTGGGGCTACAAATCCATGCATTATTCCCTATCACATCATATGATATTAAGAACCTTTTCTCAAGTACTAGCACTAGACACTAAGCACCTTTTCTCAAGTTCTAGCACCAGGCACTAAGCACCTTTTTTCAAGTGCTAGCACTTGGCACTAAGCACCTACTAGCACTAGGCACTAGGATTAAGTGCATAAGAACTTCACTCACCAGCTAGTAGTACTACCAATAGGGACTTCCAATCCACCTGTTCTCAATAGTCCCACTAGCACTCATATATAGTACTATCACTACCTTCAACCATGTTTTGATCTTGTAGGTGGCAACACCCATAGGCCACCTCTATGAGGCACTAGACCTCATTTTTCTCTTATATAAATAATAATTCTTTAACATAGTATAAATTTGGATCAAAGTGTCAAATTTTTGTAAACAAATAGTCGTTGGAAAGTCAATTCTTCATACTTCACTATTTTAGGCAAACTTTTTAGATTTTATAAAAAAAATCATTGAAATTTTAGCCTTAAAGTACAACTTTTGTTCTTTTTTGTAATAGTTATCAACTTTTCACCACAACTCAAATTGACAGAGCTAGTTATTTCAAGTTCATTTTAAGGTGAAAAATTTCAGTTATTTCTGTTGTTGTTTAAACATTTGCATGCTTTTAGTTTTTGAGTTTAAGAAGTGCAATGTGTTTCAATTGATATTCATTATTTGCAGCATTAAGTATTGCATGAAATATAAAAATAAGTGTATTTATTTTTTTATTCATTCACAATGTTCCATACATTGTTTGCAAAAAGAGGAAAGTACAAAATTGAACAAGTATTTCACAAATATTGTTTTGTATTCATTAGAGTAAAAAGGAGAATCAAGTGTCCCACACAATCCATGGGAGTAGTTGAACAATGAATCATAAAGAATACTCTACGCTACTCAAGATTAAAAGGAAAAGAGAATGTAAGAGAGAACATAATCGTCATTTCCTGGTTGCACCTCTGAGTTGCCTTCAGAGTTGTGCATTCTTCCTTACTTTTGTGCTCCAATTGAACCTGCAAGTGATTATAAAGTTTTTTAGAGATCATACTGTGAACCTTCCTACATTCCATCAACAACAATGTAGAATAATGTTTATGATGCATTGAATCAATTGAGAAAAGACAAGAGGAGTGCAAGAGAATACCAAGGAGGAAGCATCATAAGAAACTCTTGAATTTTTAGTTTTTATCTAAAACTATTAGTTTCTTGTGCAGGTATAGGAAAAACCATGTTGTTATTATGTTTTGAATATTTTTAAGCATGTGGTGTAAAACAGGCTCCCCCAAGGTTTAAGCTCGGCATGCTGCCCCTTAACATTCCATAAAGGGGTTAAGAAAAGAAAAAATTCAGTTTTGTTCAAGAGATATATATCTAAAGGAATTCATCAAGTGTCATAAGAACCCAAGCAATTGACCATTTAGGACAGTCAAGTCTGAAGGTGCAATGAATTGAAGATCATAAATGATCAATTTCTCAAGTGCATCATCATGAAATGTGATAGTGAATAGGCATACATAATGCCTTGTTTACAAATTAGATGATAATTGAAGCAAATGGAGAAGCTTCCAATCATCATCATTGGGTGCTTTATTTCAAAATATTCCATGCATAGATTATTAACTATTGTTGCCTAAGACAAACAAAAATGCATGAAGAGTACAAAGGAAAGGTTGTCTCCATCAATAAACAAAGTGACAAGTGGCTGCAAGTAAAGCATGA
The DNA here is from genome assembly GCA_007258455.2 of Sequoia sempervirens. Classification (NCBI taxonomy): domain Eukaryota; kingdom Viridiplantae; phylum Streptophyta; class Pinopsida; order Cupressales; family Cupressaceae; genus Sequoia; species Sequoia sempervirens. Next base: position 49,937 of record VDFB02146024.1, on the reverse strand, counting down.
AAGTCAATAAGTGGAAGAAAAGGAGCACTTTGAACTAAAAATGTGATACACTAAATGATTGAGCTAAATGCAAAATAAAACAACATCATCAATAAAAGTAGCTTGCAATGAACTGAGTTTTGTTTTAGTATTTTGATGCTATAGACTTAAAAGAGGATCTCATTGCATTGTTCATAAGAAATGTAGAGCTGGAAATGCATTTTTCTGAAGCATTCAAGTGCATAGAATGGGAAATAATGGACAACAAGTAATCTATAGGCGCACCATGATGGCTATGTGCAACTTTACAAGGCAAGTAAGTGAAATAGAATCATTCATTTACAATACATTTGAAGAAACAAAAGGAGCTTCTGTGTGTGACAAGAGTATGTGCAAATGACATTGTCAAAATAATGCTAAATAGTAAATTGAAATTGCATGGAATCGAGAGCATATTTTGATAAGTAACTAGAAATCATCAATTAAGTGGAGCTTCATTGCATCTATGCACTTAAAGTAAGAATGGAAAGAAAAATGTTGCTAATAACATGTAGATTATGATGGAGAAGGAAAAAGAAGCTGCATCTCTTTATTTCTTCTTTTGAAAGCAAATGATGGTATTATAAAAGTGCAAGAGCTACACAACAAGAAATGATAGCTACAAAATTTCTGGTATTTCTTAAAATTAGACATGTTGAGGTGAAGCTATTGCATTCTGAAAGTAAACAAATGAAGTAACAATGATGAGCACATATAATGGAATCAATTTTTTCTTTTCAAAATAGTGAACAAATGTCAAGATTAAACTAAGGTTTTAGAGTAAGGTGAAGCGACAATGAATTATATTTCAAGCCTCGGCCTTGCAAAGGAAGACCCCTTTTTCATGTTCTTATTTAGGTAGATGAAAGAAAATGCATTTTGCACACTCATACAAGAATGCAAAGAAACCCTAGCTAGTGCTCTCATGGTTGTAGCTTGGGAGAGTTTCTCTCTTCACAAATCACATACACACTTAGGGTTTTTACCTCAAAATGCAAGAAAAAAGAGGAGTAACAATAGTTCAAGCATATATCAGAAGTGGATCTTTTAAAAAATGAAGAAATCAAAGCTAATGGCCACGGCCATGAAGGGTTTACAAACCATTTGAACAAAAGAAAAATGATTGGTTTTTTCTACATTGTGTCTTCTTTACAAATGTCATACATTGTTACATCATGGGTCAAGCCCAAAAAGGGGTCATTTTCTATAGAAAGAAAGATATTACATGGTGGAGCCACATCCTATACAATGGCCAATCACAAAAAATGTATTTTTCACTTGTTTAGGTTCAAATAAGCTCTCAAGTCAAGCTGTTATTAAGAGGAATAATGCTTTTAAAATGGAGAAAAGAGAGCTTACCATGAATGTAGATGGAGAAACCAGTCCAAGCTTGTGGCCAAAATCTCAAACAAAGCATTTTCATTGTGGTTGAGCAAGGTAAAGAAAGAATAGAAGCACAAAAACATAAAGTGCATCAAAAAACAAGTCAAGGTTGCGACCTAAAGGACATTTTCCATTGTAAAATGAAGGCAAAAATATATTAAAATGGTGAAAATCATCTTACCATCGAATGCAAATGTGAATTGACAAGAGTGGCACTAAAAAATGGTGAAGAATCGAGCTCCAAGGCTCCAAACTATAATGTCCATGGCAATGCCTAGTAGAGCCTTATTTTCCCCAACTTGGCTAATAAATGATAGTCAAAATGTGTTTAGAATTGGTTTTTGTGTTAGGGTTTTCCCCATCAAATGTGATTTTTATCACATTTATTTTAAAAATCAAATACCTTAAGTCACAAATACCTTGCCTTGTGGCTTGTTCATGCCTAGGCCAAAATATGCCTTAATCTTTTGTCATTTTTGAAGAAAAAAATATGTGCTTTGGCCTTTTCATTCTAGGGTAGACATATTTCATGCCTTAGAAATATTTTATACCCATGCACTTTTCCTTGGAAAATGAAATCAAGACGATGACCTTAGGGCCTTCAAATTTTTTCCTAAGTCTTAAGCATTTTAGTGTTTTTCCTTGGGGTTTCTTGTCATCATAGTTGATGAGTGCACAATTTTTTTTTGTGATTTTTTATAAAAAAAATCAAATGTATAGAAATCCCTGTATAATGTTATGATTTTTTGCAAATATTAATGGTATCCAAGATGAAAAAATTAGAATATTTGGAGATAGATTGAGAAAATCAGATGTAACAAAACGGGGGTTTCTATTTTTGTTTTCTTGAACTACAAAGATGTAAAAAACTAATTAGCAATGTTTCTATAAATTGCTTAATTAGTTGTTATTTAAATGTAGTTAAATAGTGCACTTGAGTTGACATCAAAACCTTCTATTTCTGAGTTGATTTCTTGGGTGGATTTGGAGAAAGGCAACAAAATGAACTTTCCATTTTTAGTTTCTAGCTGTTTGCACTTGTTTTCGATGAATTTTTGGATCAAACCTTGGGAGATGGAAAGTTTCTATCCTTTTGGAGGTAGTTTGGAGTAGTTTAAACCTCTATTTTTCAATCTTTTACTTTGAGCTAGAAAATGCAGAATCAGTTACTATTTGGAGAAGCATTGGGCCTAATTTTTCTATTTTTGTACTACTGGGGTCACTTGATGCCTTTAAATTTGAGAAATTTTCAATTTCTCAGATTTTAGAATTTTGTTTCTTGCTCTCAGATGCATTGTAGAGAGTTTTGTAAACCTTTTGAATCAGATTTTGATATCTTACTCCTTCAATTTCAATACAAGCAATAGATTTTTCCTTTCCCATTTTCTTTCCATGTACTTGCAGTGATAATCTGATGTTGTTTGTGATTCAAAGTGGTGAATCCTTCTATTGTCTTATTATTGTGGGTTGTCAGAAAGAATTGTAGATAGTTCAAGTTTCCTATTGTATTCAATGATTTACAAATCTTTATGCAAAACACTATTGAGCTAAATGTTCTAAGGTAGATTGTGAGAGAAAATGTTTTAAGAGAGGTTGTTGTGGGTTAAGTTTTGTCAAAATCTTAGAATATCTAGCTAGTCATCTTAGGTTGCAGGATTTACTTTTTAGTTTTTCTTCTCCCTTTTCCCATGAAAGTATTTAGATTAGATGGTTTACTATAGGTAACCAAACCACTTTGGAGATTCGCTCTCACTCATTGATTGACCCACAAATCAAAGAGTGTTTCCATGTTGCAACAGGATAGCCAAGCCTAGCTTGACAAAGGGTGCAATCCTTATTTCCAATAGTTTTTGGCACGTTTGGTGGGACTCTAGGGTCTTTTATTTAGAGTAATTTCTAAGTTGTAATTTATTGTTCGGTATATGCATCAATATTTTATGCCTATAGAGATCTCAAAAAGTATGCCTAGCGACTCCTAATTTATGGTTACATTGAAAATTTGGTGTAAATAGCTTATGAGAAGAATCTAAACCAAGTCTAGTCCAGTACCTTTCAAGTATTTTTAGATCTCCTCATCGAGAAGGAGAGACAAAACACCAATAAGGACCTTTGATTCAATAAGAAGAGTGAATTCCACACCTCCAAAGCTCAGTCCCATTATCTCAATAAACAGGAACCGAACTCTAATATCTCAAGCACCTCCTATGGTGAGACAATTTTCCTTTGCTCCATTCAATAGGGGCAACTCGTTATTGTTGGCTTGACATGATGACATCCCAATTGGTGCACTCAAAGGGATGTCATACTTCATTGGTGAGGAAAAAACTACCCCTATTGAACATATTCAAGATGTGGTGACATTGTGTTTGGTGCACAATGTAACAAAAGATAATGTGGCTATATGATTGTTGTCTACCTTGTTGAAGGGAAAATCCCTTCAGTGCTTCAAAGGGATCCTAGCCAACTCCATTGCAACATGGGACCAGCTTGGTGATGGTCTTCACCAGTAGGTCATGGACAAGTCAGACCACCTTTCATTGCTTGAGCAGCTAAGCACCATAGAGCGTGCTCCTCATGAACATATGTCTGACTTTAATCATAGTTTTCAAAGAACCCAGGATAGGATACCTCTAATAGTCAAGCCTTCACTTGAACATGCCTTTTTATTTTTCCTAAAATCCTTGAATACTGAAATCTTAGTCATGATACAGTCTATGGGGAGTTTTACATTGCCAAATTCCTATGACATTGCAATAAGGGCTGAAAATTTTCTAATTCAGGCCGAGAAGATAGCACCTAGACCACCTACTCGTATTTTTCCTAAGATTTAGACACTTGTTCCTATGAATTTTCTTCCCATTGTTGTTGTTCCACCAGCCCCAATTATAGGTTATAAGGTTGTTGTTCAAGAAAATGTCATTACAAACCAAAGTAAAGAGATCCAAGAGTTAAAACTTGCTGCAAAATTTTGATAAAACCTTTAGCAATGAGTTTGTGAACCTTAAAAAGAAAGTCGGTCAAGAAAATAGGCCTTCTCAAGCTCCCTACCAGCAAAATTAATAGAGTAGGCCACCATTTAAAAATGATTTCCAAGGATAGAAAAGAGGTTTTAACCCCAAGCCTTTCCAGCCTTATGATCCAAATGTTATTGGCCCCTCAAGGGAGATCATTCCACATAATAAGTTGGCCCAAGAGTAGGATTGGTGTAACCTATGCAATCAACCACATAACTAGGCTATGTGCATGGGTAGAATGGAGAATCATACCCTCATGGTGCGGAATCAATATGCTGGCCTAGAATGTTTTCCAAACAAGAATGTGGAACAACCAAGTAGCTTTGAGGTTGCTTTAGTAAATTGGAGAAGTGTTTAATATTGTGGATTGAACCATTTCCAACACTAGAATTGGAAAGGAACACCCATTGCAGCGAATACAAGGTCGAAAAGAAGAGCAATTGAAGTGGAACAACAAGCTATAAAATCATAGCAGCAAGCTGTAAATTCACAATATCAAGTTGTAATAGACATAATTCATGCCATTCCACCTCCAACTATTCCCCAAACTCAACTGTAGGTGCAAATTCTTCATAGGGGTCAATAAAAGGTAAATGACATTGTCACTTCTTCAGGATAGCAGAGGGTAAGTCCTATGTCATTTAATGTAGTTGAGCATTTAAAAAAGGAAACAGTTAGCATGTCTATCATGGATACACTACACATCCTAAGGCAAAAATATTTATTGCAAAATACATTATTTGAAATTTCTTATTCAGATGTTGTGAATGCAGAAAAGCGAAAAAGTGTACTTGCTAACAACTTAGAGGTCAAAGGAGACCAGTAGAATCAAGAAGTAAAACTCCCACCTTTCTATCTAAGTCTAATTATAGGGGATAAACTTGTCCATAAATGTATGATAGATTTAGGAGCTAGAAGCTTCGTCATGCCCAAAAGCTTAGAGTACAAGTTAGGATTGGTTTATGAACCTATGTCAAATTTTTTTGTACAATTGGATGGATCTATTGTTAAAAAAATAGGTATCATAAAGAATTTGGCCCTTACATTGCATGCTTTCCCCAATTTTGTTGTTTCCCAAGATATACATGTGATTGAGTTGCCTCCCCATTTTGCACTTTTCCTTTCAAGGGGTTTTATTGCCAAACTAGGAATTTTCTTATCAGCCGATTGGTCTAACTTATTCTTGATTGCTAGATATGGCACTAAGGTAACTATTGAGTCCAAAACATTATTCAAAGTTCATATTGAGCCATACACCATCATCTCTATAAATGCCAACCTATTAGCCACTCGTGAGTTAGTGAGTCAATATGAGGTCTTATGTCCTAGTTCATTTGATGAAGAAGAAAACTTAGATGAATGGATTGCTAAAAATCAAGACCTTGACCCATCCAGTCACATAGAAGAGGTCAAGTTAGGGGTCTATGTGATTCATGAACCCAATGCGTCAATTCCTTATTTTGTCAAAGATCAAGGACAACCTAAAAAACAAGAAAAACAACTCTGGGAGTTGTATTTCGATGGTTCAAGATGCACAATAGGGGCCGGTGGAGGAGCAATGCTAGTATCACCTAATGGAGATAAATATTGTTTATCCTTGAGATTCACTGTTAGTTATACAAACAACACAGCTGAGTATGAGGCCCTCATTCATGGACTCGAATGGGCCCAAAAAAGAGGTATTAAGTGTTTACAAGTGTATGGTGACTTTGAATTAGTTGTGACTTAGGCCAAAAATTTAAATTTTGTAAAAAATGATGTACTTAAGAAATACAAGCATTGGGTATGGGACCTAATAGAGGATTTTGATGCATTTAACTTACTTTTTGTCCCTAGATCTCAAAACAAACATGTAGGTAGACTTGTTGCCTTAGGTGCTCAATTCAATATTCCAAATGAGGTTCATAATGTAGAAATGTAGTAGTATGTAAAAATTATTGTTAGACCTTCTATTCCAGATAACAATGTGACTTGGTAGGTATTTGATAGTGATGAATAAATTGTGAGCTTTTTGATAGCAGAAGCTGAATTTGCAGATGAAAATCAGCTAAAGTGGCAACAACAATATGGAAACCAGATTGTCTAGCTGAAATCAAATAAGATTCATGTTGCCTCTTTTTCACCTATAGTTAAATCAGGCAAGATGATCAAATGTTAGATTTTCAGAGGCCAGTGGAGCATTCGCCCTAGGGCCAAAGTCATTAATCTAATGTCAAGTCACAAGGAACTCAGTGAAGAAGCCTGCCAAAATCAGGTTTGGCATGAAAATCTTCTAAGGAGTAAGTCGCCAAGACCTTAGGAGTGTCACGGCGAGTGTATTTCGTACTTAGGTCTCTCTTGGTAAGACAAGGTCATTGTTCCAGTGACTAAGAATCTCCAGCATTGGCATGAGGATTCCCCTTGAATTAAGGTATTGGCGAGGTCAAAAGGTCTCACCGAACAATGGCCGAGAGATACACATATCAGCAGGAGCTTTTATCATCGGGGAGATGTCTTGGTGAGTACTAAGAGTCTCACTGATAGAGCATAAAAATAACCTCTCGGCGTAACTAAGCGCAACATCGGCAAAGGATATCGCCTTCGATAGGATGTCTTGCCGAAGGATAGGTGTCATGCCAAAGAGATCAAATGAGGTGGCTTCGGCACGAGTCTCATCGAACATAAAGGTTTCGGCACAACATTTTGGGCTCGATAGGAAGTCTTAGTGACCAATCATTGTCTCACCGATAATGTGATATCTTCGGTATGATTCTGGGCAATAGATGGACATTTCGGCAAAGGTAAATGAAGTCGCTCGGAGGTCTTAGTGAAGGTGAAGGTCTCGCCAAAAGGAAGGATGGACCTCAATAAAGAAGATCTCAGTAGGAGTCTCATCGACACAAGGAACCTCGGTGTAACTATGGGGACTTTTCCAGAATGTCTCGCCGACATTCAGTGTCTCAATGAAGGGAAATGAATGGAGCTTGGAAAGAGTCATAGAGCTTCAGTATAGAGTCTCGGTGAATAGAGACGGTCTTGCCGACTGCAAAGAAACCCCACCAAAACATGAAGGGCTCGCCAACTTATGATGTCACCCAAAGGTTATCCCAATAGCCTAAAGTTCTGATGGCATACGAGGTGTTGTCGGTAAGAGTCTTGCCAAATGACGAAACCTTCAGAACAAAGAAACACATTCACTGAAGGAAATGGGGTCTAAAAGAAAATTTGGCAATGATAACGAGTCTCGACGACAAGCACAGGTTTCGACAAGGATATTGACTTCGGCATATGTCTTGCCCAAAGATAAGGGAACCACCAAAGATAAAAGAAGGGCCTCGCCAGGACTTGAGGCTTTCACAGTAGTGTTTCGACGACTGACAAGGGTTATGCCAACAATATTTCGATGGGGGTGTCTTCGGTGTAGCAAAAGGAGTTCGGGAAGACCTCTTCCTGACTAGTGGGAGTCTCAGTGAAGGAAAAGAGGAGCTCGGGCAGAATGAGGATGGGGTCAGTAGGATGTCTTGTTGACCAAGCAAGCTTTTTCTAAACTCGAAGCAAGCTTTTGGTAGAGCAGGGAGACTTCGATATGGAGTCTCGGTGAATGGAGTGTGTCTTGCCAATGAAAGCGGATGCCGATATGATAGAAGAGGAATCAATATGATTGTTAGGGCTCACTGAGAGCTCTCAGTGACAACTCCATGTCTTGCCAACGCTTACGAGAAGATTTAACCGCATCGGGGAGACACGATTAGTGTCTCACTGATATACGGTTCAACAGGATATTTTTGACCTCCCAAACAATCTGCATGGAGTTCACTCAGCCGATTAGAGAGATCTGAGGGTCAACCATGGCAGTCTAAAAGGGCGTTAATAGGATGAGGGGCGACGTGTCTCTATTGCAGGATCAGAGCATTCAAGGTGCAGCCAAAGTAGCTCAACTGGACACGATGGATCGAATGAATGTGGTAGCTAAATAATATCTAAACAAGGCTTCTCCAAGGGCGATTCTTCACACCGACGCATGCAACAGGGACACGCATGCTTCAGCATTAACTCAGGAAAAGATCTAAGGGAAAAATCCTATCCCGATCAGGATATTTTTGTAAGCCCTAAGGGGCCGATATCAGTCTATATATAATGCATTTTTTCCTTTTTTGGTAAGGATTTTTCATTAAACACTCTAAAGAGTTAGTGATTTCTTAATCAATCTTTTCTCAATCAATGTATGTTTTCCAGTAACTCAAAGTAGAATCCTAAATATAACATAGAGTTTACCTTGGAAGTTTATGCTCGTGTTTGTATTGATTCTCATTTTTGTATCTTTCATTTGCACATGCAAGTCTATAATTGTGTTTCACATTTCTGCATTTATATCTTAAGGTTGTGAAATCGATCTTTCCTTCCCAAGGTGTATGTGTAGGCTAAACCTGTTAGGATTAAAGCATTAAATCTAAAAGAGGTTGTTTTGGGTATGTAAATGAATTGAGTTAGGCTTTCAAGTGTGTGTTCTTACTGTGTTCATTTCATGATTTCTTATTAATACGATGTATCACCATAGGTTTAGTTTTTCCATTTTTATGCATCTCTTCCCTCTTTCCCCTCAAAGAAACAATAGTTTAGGTGATACCCAAAGGAATTCGGCCTTCTCCGGAGGTTCATTTCAGCCATAGGTGACCCACAGCCTTGAAATGATCCCATGTTGCTCTAGAATGCTTAGTTTTACAACTTAGCACAAGGTGCACTTCTAGGTGATAACAGTTTCTGGCATGCCCGGTGGAACATAAATTAATTTAAATTGCTAGTTTAGTATGCAACTAGTGAATTCCAGACTTTACAGAAGTCCTTTGGCATACTTGGTGACTCCACAACGAGGAAGAACTCCAGAAATCAACACTTTCTCCAGTTTATGAAAAGAATTTGAACAAGAAGTAGCTCAGGCCCTTTCGAATACTTGCAACTGTCACCACCAAGAAGATAGGGCAGAATAGAGGAAAGGCAAGGGACAACACTCATCTATTCTAGAAGAACCCAATCCACTCCTCCATCTGTGAGATCACATATTGTTGTCTCATCTCTCGTGTCATCCAGGATACCAGTAAATCCACTACAACCACCTCCAATGGTTGCTCTAAGGAATCAACCCTTCGTTGCTTTCAATGGAGGGAGCCCCTTGAATCTAGCACAACATAATGACATTCCAATGGCAGCCTTGAAGAGTTTTCCAACCTTCACAGGAAAAGACCAAACTACTCCAATTGAACATCTCAGAGATGTGGCTTCATTATGTGGAGTTCACCACATAACCCAGGAGGACGTTGCAGTGAGATTGTTAGTTGCTTCACTAAAAGGTAGAGCTGTACAATGGTATAGGAGCCTACCAGTCAGTTCAATTGCAACATGGGATGATTTTGGAGAAAAATTGCACAAACAATTCCAAGATAGGTCTGACAACTTGTCTCTATTGGAGCAACTAACTACAATTAAGAGGGCTTTGCAAGAGCAGATGAATGACTTCAACTTTAGATTTCAAAGAACTTGGGATAGAATCCCTACAATGATGAGGCCACCTACAAAGTATGTATTTCTATACTTTTTGAGGGATTTGAACAGTGATATAGCTGTTATAATCCAGTCAATGGGAGGAGTTTCTTTACCAGATGCCTTCGAAATAGCTATTAGAGCTGAAAATAGCTTAATACAAGCTAGTAAGCTTGCTCCTAGGCCACCAATGCCAATATTTCTAGAAATTCATGCAAACATCCCTTTGCAAATACCTTCTTTCACACCTCTACCAGCTATACCAATGCTACCAGCTATTGTTCCAACCATTGACAAGCAAGAAAGTGTTGCTTCAAGCTCATCAAATGAATTACAAGAGATCAAAAGTCTTTTGTAGACTTTTGGTAACAAGTTGGTGAACTTGGAAAAGTAGCAGATCTATTCTAGGCCTTATCAATAGCAAAATCAGCCCTCTCAAGGTTAGAAGCAGCAATTCCAAGGAAATAGACAGCAGTATTAGGGCAATTATCAAGGCCCAAGATAGAATGTGAACCCAAGGCCTTTTCAGGCCTATGCTCTAGTGCTTGTTAGTGTAGTAAGGGACCTGGTTCCCACACAAAACAACTTAGCAGCTGATTATGCATGGTGCTACCCTTGTAACCAGCCTCATAATTAGGCCACTTGTTCAAATGGACTCATCAATCAAGCACTAATGGTACAAAATGTTTCAGGTTCACAGCAGAGTGCATGCAATGATGCATCTTCAAAAAATTAGGACCAATTCAGCAATGAGACAACCCTACTTAATTGGCAAGGCAAAGAATTCTGTGGGTTGAATGAAGATAACTCTCCAGTTGTGGCTAACACTAGGGAAAAAAAGAGAGCCTTCGAGCTGAACCAAATAGTTGATAAAGGAAGGGCAGAAGCTATGGAACCATCTATCTCTCAAGTGACTAGCAGTTGGAAAAGAAATTAGTAACTCCCAGGTAGGGAGTAGCCATGCTTACAAGCTGATCATACTGGCATAAAGGTATAGAATAAAAATCTAATTATACCTTTTAACATTCTTGATAGTATGAAAAGGACAAATGTAACCATGTCTATGTGGGATTCTTTAGTCATCCCCGATCAAAAGGATATGTTACAATTAGCCCTATCAAGTTTGAAATCGTCTGATGAAGCCAAGCCCCCAATAGGCCAAGTTAGAGCCGTGTTAACAAATGATTCTCATGAAAATGATCAATAGCCTTGCATAGAGAATAAAAAAGGAATTAAACCACCTCCTTTCTATGTGTCAGTGATTATTGGTGATAAATTAGTCCATAACTGTATAGTAGATAGTGGAGCTAGCAGTCCCGTCATGCCAAAACAGATTGCTAACAAACTTGGACTAAAATACCAGCCTTTGGAGAAGGGAGTGATCCAATTGGATGGAACTTCGGTTAACACTTTGGGTATTATCAAGGATTTAAACCTCACCCTCCATGCTTGTCCAAACTTTTCAATCCCTCAAGACATATGTGTCATAGACCTTCCACCTTTCTTTTCATTGTGTTTATCTAGAGACTTTACAACCAAGATAAGTGGTTATGTGTCGGCTGATTGGTCACATATGCTATTTAGAACAAGATATGGGACTAAGGTTACCATCAAGTTTGAAAGGTTGGCCAAAGACCACATTGAGCCATATAACCCATGCCCCATCAATGTTGCTCCTGCTACTACAAAAGAAAATTGTGTTGCTTTTACTGACAATGAACTAGCTGTTGCCCAAGAGCTCCAATCAGAAGCTATTCTTGACTTCCTGTTGCATGGATGGGCAGTTGAAAATGTATCAAACAGTCCTGAGGACCTCATTCAAGATGCTAGTATGGGCAATTATTTCATTCTTGAGCCTGACACACAAATTCCAAACCTAGAGAAGGATGCAGATCAATTGTTGCAACCGCTTAATGGGATTTGGGAGATGTTCTTTGATGGTTCTAGAAGTAAAAATGGCACTGGAGGAGGTGCAATTCTTGTGTCTCTGCAAAGTGATAAATACCATGTTGCCTTTCGCTTTGCTTTTTCATGCTCCAACAACACTGTTGAATATGAGGGCCTTGTTCAAGGTCTAGAATGGGCAAGAAAGAGAGGAATAACCAGCATGAAAGTCTATGGGGATATTGAATTAGTTGTTAATCAAGTAAGGGGCCTGAATGTCGCTAAAAATGACACATTAAAGTCTTATAGAAACAGAGTGTGGAACATGCTCAAAGATTTTGATGCCTTTAACTTAGTGTCTATCCCAAGAAATTAGAACAAGCATGCTGACAGGCTCGCAGCCATTGGAGCACAATTTGATATTCCAAATGACATAAAAAAAGAGGTGTAGCAGTATGTGAAGGTTGTAATCAAACCCTCGATTCCTGACAACAACATTCACTTGCAAGTCTTTGACAGTGATGAGCAGATCCTTTCCTTCTTGCTCGAATAAGATCAGTTCTCCATGGTAAATCAAGTAGAACTTAAACAGCAGTATGGTGATCAAGTCATATAGCTGAAGACAAATAAGCTACCCAAAGGTCTTGTTACCCTAGAGTCAATTTTCAGTACTGATGATCAGCTTAAAAGGGGTAAAGATGGCTTGCAGATCAAATAGGAACACTATGAAGAGCTAGAGATTTTCAAAAGTAAGCTTCTTAAGATAGACAAAATCTGTTCACCTAAAGATAAACAAGCTTTTGTTGCTTTATGCAAAGAATTCTATGATGTCTTTGCTTGGGAATACTCAGATTTGAAAGGGTTTGATCCTCATATTACTCAGCATACAATTGAATTAGAGCCTAATACCAAGCTAGTAAGGAAAAAACAAAGGCCTTTAAATCCCAAGCTCGAACCCTTAATGATTAAAGAGCTAACCAAATTAGTTGATGGGGGGTATTGTCTTTCCTATTAAGCATACTTCATGGGTCTCTAACCTTGTACCGGTTAGGAAGAAAAGTGATGAGATAAGGCTCTATGTAGACTTTAGGGATCTTAACCGATCCTCTCTAAAAGACCACTACCCACTGCCCTCCATGGAATGAATCTTGCAAGAGGTTGCTAGTTCTAAAAGGTTTTCCCTACTAGATGGTTTTTCAGGGTATAATCAAGTGCTGGTGAAAGAGGAAGATCAATTTAAGATTGCCTTCACAACTAAATGGGGCACCATGGCATACAAAAGGATGCCTTTTGGTTTATCCAATGCCAGTGCCACATTTCAGAGGGCCATGGACATGGCATTTTGAGGTTTGATCAACAAGATTATAATGATTTACCTAGACGACATCACGGTTTATTCCAAGAATGCAGATGAACATGTGTCACATCTTAAGCAAGTTTTTGAAAAATGCAGAGAGTTTGGGATCTCTCTCAATCCAAAGAAGAGTATCTTTGTTGTTCATGAGGGGAAACTATTAGGACATATAGTGTCAAAGCAAGGAATTACTATTGACCCTGAAAGAGTCAGAGCCATACTTGATTTGCCACTACCTAATCATAAGAAGGGCATACAGAGCTTTTTGGTCCAGATCAAATTTCTAAGAAGATTCATCCCTGATGTTACAAATCTATTACAGCCTTTAACAGCTATGTTAAAGAAAAATGCAGTCTTCAGTTGGACAAAGGATGCCAAGAGTAGTTTTGAAAAGTTCAAGGAGGCCTTAGCAGCAACTCTTACACTAGTAAATCCCAATTTCTCTAACAATTTTTATTTGTATGCTTATGGTAGCACAAGTAATATCTCTGCAATATTAGTTCAAAAAAATGAAGAGAATTTAGAACAACCAATAGCTTTCTTCAACCAAGGTTTGGTCGAATATGAACAAAAATACTCCTTTGTGGAGAGGCATGTCCTTGTTGTGATCAGAAGCTTGAAGAAATTCAAGCCTTTGATTTCTCATAATAAAATCCATATCCTGGTAGCACACTCAAGTGTGAAGGAGTTTCTGCTGAATCAGGACCTGAATGAAAAAAGAGCAGGGTGGATCACTAAAGTTATGGAGTATGATGTAGATATCAAGATCACCAAACTGGTTAGAGGTAGAGGTCTCTGTGAACAACTTGCTACTATGTCAAGTAGCAGAAGTGAACTAGAAAAGGATGTCATTCTTACTAATAAAAATGTGCTTCAAAATGCTCAAGATGATGTACCAATGGGGACGACTGATTGGGTTCAAGATATGATCCAATTTTTACAAGCTAGTCCATGCCCATTAGGTTTGAACAGAGCCAAAAGAAGATACTTTAGACTACAGTCCGTACCATATGTGTCGATGAGCAATGTTCTTTTTAAAAAGGATCTAAATGGTGTCCTGTTAAGATGCATTCACAGTGACCAAATTGAAAAGGTGCTTCATGAGTTTCATGACGAAGCTGCAGGAGGTCACTTTGCTCCCAGAACTACTGCCTAGAAGGTCATGAGAGCTGGTTACTACTAGCCCAGCTTGTTCAAGGATACGTATGCCTAGTCAAGAAAGTGCATCAAATGTGCTCTATTTTCAGGAAAGGAAAGGTTGCCAGCTATGCGCTTGCACCCGATTCAAGTAGAGCAGCCCTTCATGAGATGGGGCATTGATTTCATTGGTCCAATAAACCCACCTTCTAGTGCTGGTCACAAGTGGGTACTTATAGCTACAGACTATTTTACAAGGTGGAAAAAGGTGGTTGCATTGAAAGAAGCAAAAGATTCTTTAGTTTTGAGTTTCTACGAAGATATAATCACCAGATTTGGAGTCCCTGACTCTATTATATCTGATAATGCTCTTGCGTTTATGGGTCTAAGAGTAACTGATTGGGCCGTTAAGCATGGTATTCACTTGAGAACCTCCTCAAATTACTACCCTCAGGGTAATGGCCTAGCTGAGAGCACAAATAAGAACCTCATCAGAATTATTAAAAGGACCATAGAGGACAACTAGAGGACCTGGCACGTCAGTCTATAGAATGCACTTTGGGCAGATAGAGTGACCCCTAAGAGGTCTGTTGGTAACTCACCATACATATTGGTCTATGGAAAAGAGGCAAGATTGCCCCTATCTATGGAGCTACTAGCTCTAGACATTGTTCACCAACTGGAGGTGCTTGAGGGATAGGACCCAATGTCTGTAAGGTATGCAGAGCTCATGGAGCTCGAAGAATAAAGAAACAAAGAAATGAAAACTTTGGAGGATCATCAGCTCCAGACAAGAGAACATTCAAAAAAAGGGCTACAACAAAATATTTTAAGGAGGGAGACCTTGTGCTCAGGTGGGATGTTCTTAAAAGTAGACCAGGCCATCACAGTAAGTTCGACAACATGTGGACGGGTCCTTTTGTTATCACAGGCTATAAAGAGCACAATGCTTATCAACTAGCTATAATAGGAGGAGATTTTCTTCCTATCCCAGTCAAAGGGATACACCTTAAACCCTGCTTTCGAGCTTGATAAATGCCTTTCTTGTACATATCTAGTTAGGTTTTATGTTTTCAATAAGTGCTTTGCACTATGGTTTGTTTTCTCTCTGTTTTGTTCCATCTCCTAGGTGTTGTTTAAGCACAGTATATATTTCTCTTTTAAGTTTCCCCTATTTTGTTTTTGACAATCTATTGTATCCTACGAGTCTCATGTGTATTACAACCATGTGCCAACTAACGTTTTATGTGTTCTTTGAGTTTTCTAACGACTCTATGCCCAATGGACAAGTTGTAGCTACTGGTTCTCATGTTTAGCAGGAAAACATCCCACAAAGGTCGCCAGAATTGTTGCCTCTTTTTCACCTATAGTTAAATCAGGCAAGATGATCAAATGTTAAATTTTCAGAGGCCAGTGGAGCATTTTCCCTAGGGCCAAATTCATTAATCTAATGTCAAGTCACAGGGAACTCAGTGAAGAAGCCTGCCAAAATCAAGTTTGGAATGAAAATATTCTAAGGGGGAAGTCACCAAGACCTTAGGAGTATCATGGCGAGTGTATTTCATACTTAGGTCTCTATCGGCAAGACAAGGTCATTGCTCTGGTGACTAAGAATCTCCAACATCGGCATGAGGATTCCCCTCAAAGTAAGGTCTTGGCGAGGTCGAAAGGTATCACTGAACAATGGCCAAGAGATACGCATATCGGCAGGAGCTTTTATCATCAAGGAGATGTCTTGGCGAGTACTAAGACTCTCGCCAACAGAGCATAAAAAGAACCCCTCGGCATAACTAAGCGCAACATTGGCAAAGGATATTGCCTTTGGCAGGATATCTTGCTGAAGGATAGGTGTCATGCTGAAGAGATCAAATGAGGTGGCTTCGGCGCGAGTCTCACCGAACATAGAGGTTTCAACATAACATTTTGGGATCGACAGGAAGTCTTAGCAACCAATCATTGTCTCGCCAATAATGTGATATCTTCAATATGATTTTGGGTGACAGATGGACATTTCAACAAAGGTAAATGAAGTTTCCTAGAGGTCTTAGCGAAGGCCAAGGTCTCGCCGAAAGGAAGGACGAACCTCGATAAAGAAGTTCTCAGCAGGAGTCTCACCGACACAAGGAACCTTGGTGTAAATACGGGGACTTTGCCAGAATGTCTCACCGACATTCAGTGTCTCAACAAAGGAAAATGAATGGAGCTCGGCAAGAGTCATAGAGCTTCGGTATAGAGTCTCGATGAATAGAGACGGTCTTTCCAACCGCAAAGAAACCCCACCAAAACATGAAGGTCTGGCCAATTGATGATGTTGCTCGAAGATTATGCTGATAACCTGAAGTTCTGGCGGCATACGAGGTGTTGTCAAGAAGAGTCTTGCTGAATGACAAAACCTTCAGAACAAAGAAAGACATTCTCTGAAGGAAATGGGGTCTACAAGAGGTTTTGGTGACGATAATGGGTCTCGGCGACAAGTACAGGTTTCGGCAAGGATATTGACTTCGGCGTATGTCTTGCCGAAAGATAAGGGAACCACCAAAGATAAAAGAAGGGCCTCACTAGGACTTGAGGCTTTTGCAGTAGTGTTTCATTGACCGGAAAGGGTTACGCTGATAGTATTTTGACGGGGGTGTCTTCAGTGTAGCAAAAGGAGTTCGGGAATACCTCTTCCCGACCAGCGGGAGTCTCAGCAAAGGAAAAGAGGAGTTCAGAAAAAATGAGGATGGGGTCGGTAGGATGTCTTACCAACCAAGCAAGCTTTTTCTGAACTCGAAGCAGGCTTTCAGCCGAGCAAGGAGACTTCGATATGGAGTCTCGGTGAATGGAGTGTGTCTTGGCAATAAAAGAGGATGTCGATATGATAGAAGAGGAATCGGTATGATTGTTAGGGCTCATTGAGAGCTCTTAGAAACAACTCCATGTCTTGTCGATGCTTGTGAGAAGATTTAACTGCATCGGGGAGACATGATTAGTTTCTCACTGATATGCAGTTCAACAAGAGATTTTTGACCTCCCAAACGATCTTTGTGGAGTTCACTCAGCCAATTAGAGAGATCTAAGGGTCAACTGTGGTAGTCTGAAAGGGCATGAACAGGATGAGGGGCGACGTGTCTCTATTGTAGGATCAGAGCATTCAAGGTGTAGCCGAAGTAGCTCAACCGGACATGATGGATCGAATGAATGTGGTAGCTGAATAATATTTGAAGAAGGCTTCTCCAAGGGCAATTCTTCACACCAACGCATACAATAGGGACACACAGGCTTTAGCATTAACTCAAAAAAAGATCTAAGGGAAAAATCCTATCCCGATCAGGATATTTTTGTAAGCCCTAAGGGGCCGATATCAGTCTGTATATAATGCATTTTTTCATTTTTTGGTAAGGAGTTTTCATTACACACTCTAAAGAGTTAGTGATTTCTTAATCAATCCTTTCTCAATCAATGTATGTTTTCCTGTGACTCAAAGTAGAATCCTGATAATAACACAAAGTTTACCTTGGAGGTTTATGCTCATTTTTGTATTGATTCTCATTTCTATATATTTCATTTGCACATGCAAGTCTATAACTGTGTTTCACATTTCTGCATTTATGTCTTAAGGTTGTGAAATTGATCTTTCCTTCCCACGGTGTATGTGTAGGCTAAACCTATTAGGATTAAAGCATTAAATCTAAAAGAGGTTGTTTTGGGTATGTAAATGAATTGAGTTAGGCTTTCAAGTGTGTGTTCTTACTATGTTCATTTCATGATTTCTTGTTAATACGGTGTATCACCATAGGTTTAGTTTTTCCATTTTTATGCATCTCTTCCCTCTTTCCCCTCAAAGAAACAATAGTTTAGGTGATACCCAAAGGAAGCTAGCCTTCTCCAGAGGTTCATTTCAGCCATAGGTGACCCACAGCTTTGAAATGATCCCATGTGGCTCTAGAATGCTCAGTTTTAAAACTTAGCACAGGGTGCACTTCTAGGTGATAACAATTCCAAAGGGGTTGGTGACCTTAGAATCTATTTTTAACTTTCACAACCAAGTAAAGACAAGTACAACATGACTTTCAAATAGGAGCATTATGAAGCCATCAAAATATTCAAAGGTAAAATTTTCAAGTTGGGCAAAGTATGTACTAAGGAAGAGCAACAAGCTTTTATTCTTCTATGTCAAGAGTTTAATGATATATTTGCTTGGGAGTACAAGGATTTAAGAGGTTTTGACCCTCAACTAGCCCAACATACTATCGAATTAGAGCCTAATGCAAAACCCATAATATAGAACCAGAGACCCCTAAATCCTAAACTTGAGCATTTGATGAAAGCTGAATTAAATAAGCTGATTGAGAGCAACATAATTTTCCCTATTAAGCACACTTCTTGGGTCTCTAACTTGGTTTCGATAAGAAAGAAAAATGGGGAAATTAGGTTGTGTGTTGAATTTAGAGATTTAAACAAGGCTTCCCTTAAAGATCACTACCCACTCCCTTTGATGGAGAAAATTCTACAAGTAGTGTTGGGTTCCAATAGGTTCTCTTTGCTTGATGGGTATTTTGGCTATAATCAAATTTTGGTTAGGGAAGAGGATCAATACAAAACAATGTTCACAACTAAATGGGGAACTATGGCTTACCAAAAGATTCCTTTTGGATTATCTAATGCAAGGGTGACATTCCAAAGGGAAATGGATGGATTTTCATGGCACTTATGAATAAGATTATTCTTATGTATTTAGATGATATTACAATATTTTCTAAAAATGCTAACAAGCACCTTGAACATTTAGACAAATTTTCCAAAGATGTTGAGAGTTTGGAGTTTCTCTTAATCCAAAGAAATGCATATTTTTCATCCACAAAGGCAAGCTTCTGGGGCATATTGTATCTAATCATGGAATTTCAATTGATTCAAAATGAGTTTTAGCCATTTTTGGAATTACCTTTTGTCAAAACATAAAAAGGGTTTGTAGAGCTTCCTTGGTCAAATTAATTTTGTGAGGAGGTTTATACCTGTAAGAATTGGCTATGAAGGTAGCCACCCAAGATCTAGAGGCCTAATAGAAAGCACAAATGAGAGAGAAAAGAATATGACAAGAATAAACTGTATTCAATGTCAATAATATGAGATAATGGTACAATGTACATAGGAGACCCCTTGGTTATATAGCCAAGGTGAGAACATAGGAGGGCATAAGATTATGACAAGTGTCGTAATCTTATGACATGAGACAACAATGAAAAGTTATCACTCCACCTAAAGTGGAGAAGTGATAATGTGATAATCACCACAAAAGGTGGAGAGATAATCAATGATGTGTCCACAAAAGGTGGAAGTGATGAGGTAATGAGATGTCAAGTCCACCAAAGGTGGAAAATCTCCAACAACCTCCTATGTGGTCCCTAAGTAAACTTAACTAAGGTGTAATCAAGACCTAGGACAAGGTACAAGACATTTAATTACACCAACACCCCCCCTTAAGTGCAACTTAGGGAGTGTACACAAATGCAAACAATGCAAGATGGGTCCCGGCTACTAGGCCATGTTAGGTACCCATGTACAAATGCAATGAAAACTCTCACAAGTGGAGTAAAGATAGAAAAACCCAATGGGAAAAAACTACCCCCCAAAAGAGAGATGAAATACAAAAGCTTATGAATATGGCATGAGAAGGAAAAAACCCCATGTGAGGAAAAAGTCCCCCCCATACAAGAGAAGAAGAGAGACAAGGTAGCCCCCCCTCAATGTACAATGATCACCCATGGAAGATGCTCGAGAAGGAATGAAGAAGCTGCTCCAAAACTATCGAACAATGTTCCTCCCCTTAGGAAGAAACAATACCAAAGGTGTATGAATGAAGTCTCCCCAATCCACAAGTGGAGAAGGAAGAACCCTCAAAATGTAAGAAGTCTCTGAAATCTGCTCAAATGTCCCTATGTTGATGCTAAAAGATGCCTTTCCCAAACCATGTGAAGTTGCAATGGTGTAGTCACTTTCTGGAATCTGTGAGAAACCCTTTGCAACAACACTCTCATCTGTTGAAAAAGACAACTCAAGATCTAGCAAGGATGTAGGTAGAACATACTCCAAAGATGATATCTCCTCAAAAGAGAAAGTGGCCTCCTCCAACTGTTGTAAATATGCATCCACAATCACATCAACCTCGAAAGACTGATCATGTAGAGGAGGGTCGGAGTGTTCCCTCACAACAATTGAAGAAGAATCACCTTCATCAAAGAGAAGATGTAGATAGTCAAATGTGTCTCCCAAATCTGCAATGTAGGACTCCTTAAACAAACTACCAATGTCTATCAAGTAGTCATCCCATGAAGCTGCTGCTGAAAGACAAGGTATACACTATTGTATTGAATCACAAGACACTGAAACTGTCAGAACACAAGTATCATCAGGTACATCAGTCAATGTAGAAGATGGAGTATCAACAATAGGTTCAAGAACCTCAGGAGTAGTGAGCACTCCAAGATTCAAGTAACCATACTCAATCTCCTCAAGTGTGTCCATACTAGGGTGAATTGAATCATCAATAGGAGAAAAATATGAGAAGGTTTAGAACCGAGAACGATTATCAACCTCCCCAACTGCAACAAGAGCCCTGCTATGCAAATCTCGAATAATGACAGAATCTGGTGTGAACTTTACACTCTTTCCTGTACCACTATGTGTAATTTGATAGATGGAAAGGATGTTCCTTGACAAAGTAGGCACACATAGAACATCATTAAATGCTCCACCTTCAATGTCAATAGAACCCTTCCCACAAACTACCAGAGAAGTGTTGTTGGCCATCAAAATGGATGGTGATGAACAATAATCAAATGAAGAGAACATATCCTTGGATGAAGTCATATGATGCAAAGCTCCTGAATCAAGGATCCACTGATCTGTATTGGAATCTGCAATAGCAAGAAATGCTTGCCCCTTATGTTTCTCATGTTGAGATGATGAAGAAGGTGATGAGCTAGATGTTGTTGCCATGAGAGTTGTTCCTTTTCCCTTAGAAGAAGAGGAAGGAGATGAGTCCTTCTCTTGATATGCAGCTGGCAATTTGATATTATTCTTCTTAAGGATGTTTTTCAAAATTTGCTTAACATGACAACGATGCTCCTTATGACCAAACTTTTTGCTATATGCACATGTTGGTTGCTCCCTCTTGCTTGAATTATTGTACTTATTTAAAGAAGATGATTTTGATGAGCTTTGTTGTGGAGGAGTAGATTGTTGGTTCTCTCCTTGTGGCTTTGGTGAAGATTGCTTCTGCTTCTTATTAGAACCCTTTCCTTGAGTCCCTTGATTCCCTTGATTAGCCACCAAAGCCTTGGACTTTGAAGACTTGAGAATCCCCATGCTTATCAACTTTGCTTGCTCTAACATCAACATTTCTGTGAATGCATCAAATGATGGCATAGTGAAAGAACTACCAACTATCAAGCGATGGGTTTGGAAGCTAGAAACAAATGTTGCATATTCTGATGGAAGCTTTCCCAACAAATTGTAGACCAATTGTGCATCCTTTTTATCAATGCCACAATCCTTAAGTTGTGCTCTTAGCTCATTTTCCTTAGTGACATAGTCTTGGATTGTATCAAAATTCTTGGGATCTAACATTGTGAGATCATTGTCAAGCTAATAACCTCTAATCTCATCAACTTTTCTGTACAATTGACCAAACTTTTCCCAAGCTTCTTTAATTGTTGTATACTTTTCAATTTGAAAGATTAGATCTTTTGATACATATTTTCTTAATGTTCCAAGAGCCATAGTATTTTTAGTGAGCCAATCCAAATGAGCAACAGGATTAGCTTGAGGATCAGATGGTGCAACAACAGTTCCATCAATATAATGAGTTAATCCTTTTTCCATTAACTTACCCCATGCATCAATTTTCCAAGAAGCATAATTATGTGGAGTTAACAAAGGAAACTTAGGAGAACCCATAGCAGAAAAATGAAAGAGAACAAGATAGAGAGAGAGGCACAATCACTCTAGACACCCTCCCAAATTCACTCAATCAAAGAACCCCCCCAAAAGGATGATTTGGCACTTTATAATTAGTGCGTGTACAATGGCCACTTGCAAGCCAAGAAAAGTGGGCTTCTAATTTTCAATGTTTTACAATAGCCTTAAGTAGGCTACAACAGACTCAAATCACTGATACAAAAGATCAAACTGAGATCTTATCTGTACAAATGCCAAAATAGGCCAAAAATGACCAAGTGCTGAAAGTAAAATTTCTGATCACAATTACTACAAACTAATAGCACCACTGTGAAGTTCAGAAAAATCATACACTTTCAAAAAAAAATGGCACCTAAAAAGGAGTCAGTATGAGCCTGAACGAAGCCTCGGAAGTTGCAAAAATGGTGAGAATTGAGTAACACTTGAGAGAAATCCAATTTTCTAGAAAATTCATACACCAAAATCAGAAAATAACTTCACCACTGTGATGTGCATGAAAAATTAGCCCAGATAAAAAAAAATTGCACCAAAAAAGGCCTCAAAACAACCAAGATATGAGCCTCAGAAGTTGAAGTACAAAATTGAAAACTCAATCCATGAGGGGGTCAAAAATTTTCTAAAGATGTTGACGCAGGGCTGACGTCATCAATTTGTGGCATTAAATTTGACGGTCATATGCCCGTCATGTGTTGGGCTAGCTTAAATTTGACGGTCATTTGATTGTCGCCATCACCGTTAGCAACTTTCTGGAAAAATATGTTAGAATATTCGTGGGCGACAGAATATTCTTTGAGTTGATGGAATATTTTCGCCGATATCAGAATTTTGTTTTGCCACCCAGAAAAATGAAGTCCGCCAGATTTTTAAGGTTTCGGCTACCTGCCGGTGTAGAGAGGGAAGGGGCCCGCATGGAGGATGGTACTCAGTCGGAGGTACCACGAGTACCTGTGAGCTGCGGGTACTTGCTAACGCAGGTACGGTGGAGGTAATCCGCAGAAAAAAAAAAAAAAATTGATTTTTTTATAATTTTTATAAATTTTTTTACAAAAGTAAAAAAACTGTGAACAAAAATTACAATATTTTTTTTTTAAAAAAATATTTCCATACTGCCTACGCAGGTTGGCCGTACGGCCGACCTACCAATTTTTTTTGCCTCGATGGACAACTTGCTCCGATTTAGACAAATTGGCAGTCGATCTTAGGGTTTTTGGTCCTTCTGAGCATGATGGTGAGGTCCTTTTTGGCTGAAAATGCTCTGAAGTGGTGGCTAGCTCCTGGATCTAGTAACCACCTCCAATCTTCAACCTTTTGCAAATTTGGCCTCCAATGTCCAACTGAGATGAAACAAAAGGAAAATCTGACTATCTCAGACAATCTGAATGCAATAGTGAGTTCAGATCTGATGCAACAAGCTCTCAAAATGCACCTGCAATACAAGGCCAAAAATGGAACCCTCCAAAAATCTCTCCAAAAGACTAACTAAAGGCACTCTAAAAGCTCTGATACCATGTAAGAATTGGCTATGAAGGTAGCCACCCAAGATCTAGAGGCCTAATAGAAAGCACAAATGAGAGAGAAAAGAATATGACAAGAATAAACTGTATTCAATGTCAATAATATGAGATAATGGTACAATGTACATAGGAGACCCCTTGGTTATATAGCCAAGGTGAGAACATAGGAGGGCATAAGATTATGAAAAGTGTCATAATCTTATGACATGAGACAACAATGAAAAGTTACCACTCCACCTAAAGTGGAGAAGTGATAATGTGATAATCACCACAAAAGGTGGATCACCCACAAAAGGTGGAGAGATAATCACATGATGTGTCCACAAAAGGTGGAAGTGATGAGGTAATGAGATGTCAAGTCCACCAAAGGTGGAAAATCTCCAACAACCTCCTATGTGGTCCCTAAGTAAACTTAACTAAGGTGTAATCAAGACCTAGGACAAGGTACACGACATTTAATTACACCAACAATACCAAACATTGCAGCCTTATTGCAGCCCCTTACAACAATGTTTAAAAAGAATGTACCTTTCAATTGGACTAAGGAGGGTTAGAGGAGCTTCGAGAAAATAAAGGAGGCCCTTTTAACTTCTCCAACCCTCATTAATCCAAATTATAATAAGGATTTTATCTTATACACTTTTTGAGGTATTTATATTGTTTTTGCCATGTTATGCTAGCAAAATGGCAAAGGCTTGGAGTAACCCATAGCCTTTTTCAGTCAAGTGCTACATGACTATGAGGTAAAATACTCTTTTGTGGAAAAACATATGTTTTCAGCAGTTAGAAGCCTTTAAAATTTAAGGGACATATTGTCAAATAATAAAAAAAAATTTTTGGTTGCTCACCCTACTATGAAAGATTTCTTGTTGAATAAGGATATGAACAATAAGTCATAAGAGAGTCAGATGGATAAAAAAAGTAATGTAATTTGATGTTGATATAAAAGTTACTAAACTGGTTAGAGGTAAAGGGTTGTGTGAACAACTTGTTGGAAACATAGAAAATAGCCTTGAAGATGATGGAAATATCACCACAGTATTAAGTAATAAAGAGAAAATTCTTGTATCAACTCCTAATGCAAATTGGGTGCAATAGATTATTAATTATTTGCAGATTGGTGAATGCCCCAAAGGCTTGGATAGAGAAAAAAGAAGGCATTTTAGATTGTAGGCCATTCCTTATGCTATTTTTGATGATGTTTTATTTAGAAGAGACTTTCAAGGTGTGTTATTGATATGCGTTGAGCCTAACCAAATAGATAATTTGCTAAAGGAATTCCACAACGGGCCTTCAGGTGGCCACTTTATAGTGAGAACGAAAACCCTTAAGATAATGAGGGTTGGTTATTACTAGCCATAAATATTCAAGGATGCTTTTGCTTGGGTAAAGAGATGCAAAAAATGTGCATTGTTTGCAAGTAAGAAGAAACTTACTTTGCCTTTGAATCCTATTCAAGTTGAACAACCCTTTGCTAAATCGAGGCTTTATTTTATTGGGCCAATTAATCCACCCTCAAGTGCTAATCACAAATGGATCTTGACCGCCACTGATTATTTCACTAAGTGGACTAAAGTTATTTCTCTAAAAGAAGAAAATGAAGCTTCTATTCTAAATTTTTACCAAGATCTAGTGTCCAAGTTTGGTGTTCTAGAATCTTTTATTTATAATAATTCTCTAGCATTTATTGGTCTAAATATTTTTGACTAGTCTGTGAGAAATTATATCTTTTTTATCACTTCATCAAATTATTACCCATAGGGTAACGAACAAGCGAAATCTACCAATAAGAACCTAATCAAGATCATAAAAAATGCTATCAAAGACAACCAAAAAACATGGCACAAAAAAGCTAAATTTATCCCTTTGGCTAATAGACTAACACCCAAGAGAGCTACTAGTTGCTCTTCGTATGTCCATACTTATGGAAAAGAGGCAAAATTACCAATCTCCATTGAGTTACCAACTTTAAGTTTTATCAAAGAACTTGAGTTGCTCAAAGAACAACCCATGGAGGTTAGAATTGTACAATTAATGGAGTTGGAAGAAGCCATAAAGGAAGCATGGAGGAAGCTTGAAATTCATCAAGCACAAATGAAGAGCTCCTTTGACAAAAGAGAAAAGTTTAGAGAACTTACTATTGGAGATTCCATGCTCAAGTGGGATGAAATCAAGAACAAAACTAGGAGACATTATAAATTTTGTGCTATATGGGATGGCCCTTACGCAATTATAGAATGCAGAGAGCATAATTCTTTTCAGCTCTCAAGGTTAATTGGAGAAGCGCTTCCGATCTCGATCAATGAGATCCATTTGAAACATTGTTTTTGAAGTTCTAATTCTACCCTTGTATTATAGTAGAGTAGTTGTTGAAAATAAGTGTTTGGAGCAATTTCTTTTCAGTAGTTTTCCTTTTCATAAGTGCCTCTGTGCATTGTTTTTTGGCCACTAGGGCCTTGTAGGTTGTTGTTTTGGTTTTCTGCTACTAGGGGGTGTTACAAGTTTCATATTTTTTAGAACTATTGAGTTTCAGAAGGTCCGAAATGACTCCATGCCCAATGGATCTACATAAGGAAACTAGCCTGATGCTTAACAAGCAAGCATCTAGCATAGGTCGCCAAAAGTGTTATCAATTTTTCACCACAACTAAACTCATAGAGCTGGTTATTTCAAGTTCAATTTAAGGTGAAAAGTTTTAGTTATTTATGTTTTTGTTTAAACCATTGCATGCTTTCAATTTTTGAGTTTTAAGAAGCACCATGTGTTTCAGTTGCTACTCATTATTTGTAGCATTAAGTATTGCATGAAATGTAAAAAGAAGTGCTTTCATTCTATTATTCATTCACAATGTTCCATACATTGTTTGCAAAAAGAGGAAAGTATAGAATGGAACAAGTATCTCACAAATGATGTTTTGTAAATTCATTGGAGTAAAAAGGAGAATCAAGTGTCCCACACAAGCCATGGGAGTAGTTGAACAATGAATCATAAAGAATACTCTATGCTACTGAAGATTAAAAGGAGAAGAGCATGCAATAGAGAACATAATTGTCATCGCCTAGTTGTTCCTTCGAGTTGCCTTCAGAGTTGTGCATTCTTCCTTACTTTCGTGCTCCAAGTGAACCTGCAAGTGATTATAAAGTTTTGTTAGAGCTCAAACTATGAACCTTCCTACATGATCCATCAATAACAATGTAGAATTTTGTTTATGATGCATTGAATCAATTAAGCAAAGACAAGAGGAGTGCAAGAGAATACCAAGGAGGAAGCATCATAAGAAACTTTTGAATTTATTATTTTTAATCTAACACTATTTGTTTCTTGTGCAGGTATAGGAAAATCCATGTTGTTATGTTTTGAATATTTTAAAGCATGTGGTGTAAAACAGGCTCCCCCAAGGGTTAAGCTTGGCATGTTGCCCCTCAACATTCCATAAAGGGGTTAAGAAAAGAAATAATTTAGTTGTGTTCAAGAGATATGCATCTAAAGGAATTCATCAAGTGTCATAAGAACCCAAAAAATTGACCATTCAGGACAGTCAAGTTTGAAGGTGCAATGAATTGAAGATCATAAATGATCAATTGCTCAAGTGCATCATCATGAAATGTGATAGTGAACAGGCATACATAATGCCTTGTTTACAAATTAGATGATAGCTGAAGAAAATGGAGAAGCTTCCAATCATCATCATTAGGTTTTTTATTTCAAAATATTCCATGTAGAGATTATTAATTGTTGTTGCCTAAGAGAAAAAAAAATGCATGAAGAGTACAAGGGAAAGGTTGTCTCCATCAACAAACAAAGTGACAAGTGGCTACAAGTAAAGCATGAAAGTCAATAAGTGGAAGAAAAGGAGCACTTTGAACTAAAAATGTGATACACTAAATGATTGAGCTAAATGCAAAATAAAACATCATCAATAAAAGTAGCTTTCAATTAATTGAGTTTTGTTTTAGTATTTGGATGCTACGGACTTAAAAGAGGATCTCATTGCATTGTTCATAAGAAATGTAGAGCTGGAAATGAATTTTTCTGAAGCATTCAAGTGCATAGAATGGGAAGTAATGGACAACAAGTAATCTACATGTGCACCATGATGGATGAGTGCAACTTTACAAGGCAAGTAAGTGAAATAGAATCATTCATTTACAATGCATTTGAAGTAACAAAAGGAGCTTCTATGTGTGATGAGTATGTGCAAATGACATTGTCAAAATAATGCTAAACAATAAATAGAAATTGCATGGAATAGAGAGCATGTTTTGATAAGTAACTGGAAAGCATCAGTTAAGTAGAGCTTCATTGCATCTATGCACTTCAAGTAAGAATGAAAAGAAAAATATTGCTAACATGTACATTATGATGGGGAAGACAAAAGAAGTTGCATCTCTTTATTCTTCTTTTGAAAGAAAATGATGGTGCTATAAAAATGCAAGAGCTACACAACAAGAAATGACAGCTACAAAATTTTTGGTTTTGCTTGAAATTAGACATGTTGAGGTGAAGTTATTGCATTCTGAATGTAAAAAATGAAGTAACAATGATGAGCACATATAATGGAATCAATTTTTTCTTTTCAAAATAGTGAACAAATGTCAAGATTAAACTAAGGTTTTAGAGTAAGGTGAAGTGACAATGAATTATGTTTCAAGCCTCGGCCTTGCAAAGGAAGACCCATTTTTCATGTTCTTATTCAAGTAGATGAAATAAAATTCATTTTTCACACTCATACAAGAATGCAAAGAAAACCTAGGTAGTTCTCTCATGGCTACAACTTAGGAGAGTTTCTCTCTTCACAAATCACATACCCACTTAGGGTTTTTGCCTCAAAATGCAAGTACGAAGAGGAGTAACAATAGTTCGAGCTTATATCAATAGTGGAGCTTTCAAAAAATGAAGAAATCAAAGCTAATGGCCATGACCATGAAGGGTTTGCAAACCCTTGAAACAAAAGAAAAATGTTTGGTCTTTTCCAGATTGTGTCTTCTTCACAAATTCCATACATTGTTATATCATGGGTCGAGCCTAAAAATAGGTCATTTTCTACAGCAAAAAGATATATACATGGTGGAGTCGTGGCTTGTATAATGACCAATCACAGAAGATGTATTTTTCACTTGTTTGTTCAAATAAGCTCTCGAGTCGAGCTATTATAAAGAGGAAAAATGCATTTAAAATGGAGAAAAGAGAGCTTACCATGAATGTAGATGGAGAAACCAATACAAGCTTGTGACCAAAACCTCATCAAAAGCTCGAACGGAGCATTTTCATGGCAGCTGAGCAAGGTAAAGAAACAACAAAAGCACAAAATACACAAAGTGCATGAAAAAACAAGTCAAGATCATGGCCCAAAGGGAATTTTCCATTGTCAAATGAAGGAAAAAATATATTGAAATGGTAACAAACATCTTACTATCAAATGTAGAGGCAAATCAACAAGAGTAGAACTGAAAAAAAGTGAAGAATTGAGCTCCAAGGCTCTAGATCCTAATGTCCATGGTGGTGCCAAGAAAAGCCCTATTTTCCCCAACTTGGGCGATGCAAAATGATAGTCAAAATTTGTTTAGAATCAATTTTTGTATTAGGGTTTTCCCCATCAAATGTGTTTTTTTATCATATTTCTTTTAAAAATCAAATGTCTTAAGTCACAAATACCTTGCCTTGTGGGTGGTTCATGCCTAGGCTGAAATATGCCTTAATCTTTTTTCATTTTTAGAGAAAAACATATGTGCTTTGGCATTTTCATTCTAGGGTAGGCCTTTTCATGCCTTAGAAATATTTCATACCCATGTAGTTTACCTTGGAAAAATAAATCAAGACGATGACCTTAGACCCTTCAAATTTTTTCCTAATTCTTAAGCATTTTAGGGTTTTCCCTTGGGGTTTTTAGTCATCATAGATGATGAGTGCACAAAATTATTTTAATGATTTTTTATATCAAAATCTAATGTATAGAAAGCCTTGTATAATTTTCTAATTTTTTTAAATATTAATGTTATCTAAGATTAAAAAATTAGAATATTTGGAGATAGATTGAGAAAATCAGATGTAACAAAAGGGGGGTTTATATTTTTGTTTTCTAGAACTGTAAAGCTATAAAACACTAATTAGCAATGTTTCTATAAATTGCTTAATTATTTTTTATTTAAATGTAGTTAAATAGTGCACTTGAGTTGACACCAAAACCTTCTATTTTTGAGTTGAGTTCTTGGATGGATTTGAACAAAAGGCAACAAATTGAACTTTCTATTTTTAGTTTCCAGCTATTTGCACTTGTTTTCGAGGACTTTTTGGATCATCTCTTGGGAGATGGAAAGTTTCTATCCTGTTGGAGGCAGTTTGGAGTAGTTCAAACCTCTATTTTTCAGGATTTTCCTCTAAGCTCGAAAATGTAGAATGAGTTGCTTTTTGGAGAAGCATTGGGCTTGATTTTTCTATTTTTGCACTACTGGGGTCACTTGATGCCTTTAAGTTTGAGAAAATTTGAATTTATCAAAGTTCAAAATTCAGTTTCTTGCTCTCATATGCATTGTACTGAGTTTTGTAAACATTTTGAATTAGATTTTGATATCTTACTCCTTCAATTTCAATACAATTAGCAGAGTTTTCCTTTCCCCTTTTTTTGTCATGTAATTATAGTGATAATCTAATTTTATTTTTGATTCAAAGTGGTGAATCCTTTTATTGTCTTTTTATTGTGTGTTGCAGGCAAGAATTGCAAATAGTTCAGGTTGCATATTATATTCAATGATTCATGAATCTTTATGCAAAACACTATTGAGCTAAATGTTCTAAGGTGGATTGTGAGAATTTTTTTTAAGAGAGGTTGTTGTGGGTCAAGTTTTGTCAAAATCTTAGAATATCTAGTTGATCATCTTAGGCTGCAAGATTTACTTTTCAGTTTTCCTTCTCCCTTTTCTCATGAAAGTCTTTAGATTAGATGGTTTACTAGAGGGAATGAACCCACTCTGGAGATTCACTCTCACTCATTGATTGACCCACAAATCAGAGAGAATTTCCATGTTGCAACATGATAGCCAAGCCTAGCTTGACTAAGGGTGCAATCCTGATTTCCAATAGTAACTAGTATAAATTTTACATAGAAGTCAAATTTTGGCACTTTTTTGAAATTGCTAAAACAACTAGAAGGAATTTGATTGTAAACTTTGCTTTCCCTTTTAGCAAGATTTTTTAAATTTTTGTAAAAGTCTTTGCATGTTATAAATGGTTGATTTAAGCTTGTCACTTGTGCAAGTTATAAAAATTGGTCATTGCAATTTTTTGGTGGTTTGCAAATATATACTTAATATATTCGAGGGGGTTCAAAGCATAATTTAAGTTTCCTTTAATTTTTTCTTTGGTTTTTCTTTTAGTCATAGTGAAACTAAGGAATATTAAGCTCCTCACTTCACACAACAATAACACATAAAAATAAAAGAGAACTACTACAATCTAAAAGACTTTGACAAATGTCAAATGAAAAACCACTTGAATCCACCAAGGAGTTTTAGGAATGTGTTGATAGAAATAAATTAGATGAAGCCATGGGGCTCATGGGATTACATGTTTCTAATTATTTGTTGTTTCACATTGTGTGGTGCACATCTCTTGAGAAAATTTGGGAAAAAATTTATGGTTTGTATGGTATAGTTAATGAATTATAAATCTTACATCTTGAGGAAAATATGACATCACTTTTTCTAGATGATTTTCTTGTCATTCATAATTACCTAGTGCAAAGTTCAAATATTTTGTCACAACTAAG
Organism: Sequoia sempervirens; assembly: GCA_007258455.2. Taxonomy (NCBI): domain Eukaryota; kingdom Viridiplantae; phylum Streptophyta; class Pinopsida; order Cupressales; family Cupressaceae; genus Sequoia; species Sequoia sempervirens. Next base: position 18,392 of record VDFB02146024.1, on the reverse strand, counting down.
AGAATGTGTGCATGAGAGTTCTAATAAGAAATGGATCTTCTTGATTTTCTTAAAATTGAAGAGTCCATTTCAAATGTTTTCATCTATTGGATAAAGACTTTAAGATTCCTAGATTTGAGTTGTTTTTTGAAAATATTATTGAGTTGATGTACAAGCATCTGGGCGAATTAGCAATCAACACAACCAAAAAGTTAAGAATTATGTTTCATGTTTGGAGATGTGTAGTAAAGAATGTTGTGATGTGGGAGCAGGCCCTACCGAAGAAGTTGCAACACATACATGCCATGAGGAAGGCATGGAGAAAAGAAAGAAAGGAGTGAAGTTAGTAGGGAAGAGGTTGCAACATTAGAGCATGGAAAAAAATAATTTTTGGAATAAATGTTGGTGATTGAAGAAGAGTGGGTATCGAAGCTCATTGATGTGACAAAAAAGGAAGCAAAAGATATTGGGTCAACAAAGAATCATGAGGTAAATTTGATTGTAAATTTAGTTTTGATGATAATTTTCCTTCATTAAAGGAGGTAGAGAAAGATAAAGACTTGCAGATTGCAAAGTTTAGTTTCCATGAATTTATAAAGGGAGATAGGTATGAGGATGCATATACAATTGCAAATGGGTGGATGAGTAATTCATTTTTACAGGTAGAAACTTTAGAGGATATTACAGGTGATGTTTGGTGGAGGTGGTCAATTGGAGGTGGGTTTGAACCCATGAAGGAGGAGAGGAGAGTGGAGAGTGTTTGGCGAAGGAGGTTGGGATTTGGTGGGGATGATTCCATGAGGGGAAAAAGGAAGATAATGCAGTGTGGTTGGAGGGAGATGGTGTGTGTTCCGAAGAAGTGTTGGAAAAATAGAAATAAAACATAACTTGAACACTTTAGACAATGATGGAGTTCATTGCAAGTTGGTTGCAACCTGGAAGAGTAGTTTGAATACTCAAATCCACCATTGTGAGCCTATTCTCATAATATTTATACCCTACATTTTTTATGTAGGAGCATCCTAAGATTATGAGCAATCTACATCATCCAAAGATATTTAAATTTTCTTATTTTTTCAATTTTGGTTTTGACACTTGCAAGTCAGTTTCAAGAAAAAAAATTGTTTCTATAGATTCTTGAGGTTTGGTTTAAAATTGTCTAACAAGTGTGCTCTTGAAGGTATTTTAATAAATGTGCAAAAATAATCATCATTAAATTCCTCACCATTTGAGATATTTTAATGTCAGATGTTTATGTTGGAAAATTTACTTGAAATCTAAATTATGGAGTTTTGTGATAGTCAGGGAAAAATCCTTTTGTGGAAAGCTTTGTAGGTTCATTCTAAGTATACTTTCCAATTTTTATGTGAAGATGAGCTCATGGGTGAAAGATATGCATGTAAGAGAGGGGGACCACCGCGTGAAAGACCCTAGGTCACAGAGGTTCAAGATGCAAGAGGCTGCCCTAACTTACCTCAACTAAGTACAACACGTAGGGTACGAGGTTGAGAATGATAAGGATTATGAGGTACTACAATCACTTTAAAATCCTGAGTTCTAAGGTGGGGCTAGGTGAGTCGGTTTCTAGGTTCAACTCTGTGCCTCATGGAGCTCTTTTTCCGAGGACATCAGCATGGTCTTTGGATGACAACATGACACGTTGGCATCTCTAAAGTGCATTGTAGTCCATGCGGTTAGACAACAATAGAGACAAGGTTGAACTCACCACAATGACTAAAACCTAGCTACTCAACTAAAAGGATAGAATGAAACAAGTAAATAAAAAAAGTATTCTCTAATGTTATAAATTAGAAAATCAAATGTAAGAAGGGTAAGAAGGATCTCACCAAGGAATTCATTTGCTAGTTGATCTTCCTCACAACACACACACCTACACATAGGAAGAGGGGAAATTTTGGGTGGATGAATAGGGGCCTACCTCAGTTAGACCCCCATTTAGGTATTTCCACCTCCATGAACAACCAAGGAAACAAGATAAGGAAATAGTGTAGTAAAGAAAACAAAAACACAACAAAGTAGTACTATGCTACTCAACCAAGTGATAGAGGAGAGGAGAGGGAAGCTTACCACCTCCACCAAGAGCACTCAAGGCTACTTGGGGGAGAAATGACAGGAACTCAAGCCTCTACTACAATGGTGTGGTCCCAAACATGCTCTACCTAACTGATGAAGTGAATATTTTGCTGCAATGGAATGTTTGGATGCTTGAAGTGAGTGGTAAGGTGAGCTTGTGGAGTGATATGAGAGTGCAAGAGTGAAAGATTAATCTCTTCAAGATTTGGAATGCAAGTTGAAGGTGTGAATATGAAGGAAGGAAGAAAATATCCATATTCAGGTCGGTTGGCCGAAGGGGGCGTTACAACTTCACTACTAATGAGAAGTGTAATGCCTCTGCAAGTTTAGCCGTAGGAATCTGCTAGGGACGTAAGTGTGTCATGTGGATGTCTATGTGCCACACAAGCATCCCCAATAGAAATGCCCCTACCGACACTCAAAATAGGTGCTAAGTGGACCACCAACAACAAGCTTAAGTTGAATTAAGCCTCTGAACTTTGCTTTCTAAAGTGGATAAGGGAAAAAAATGGATTTACATAGGGGATGCAAATTTTCTCTTATACATTTTTCACCTAGTTTAGCGAGCACAAGTATTAATGAGTGCTCGGTAAAGTAGATCAAGAAGAGAGTAGAGTTAGAAAAGTATACCTAAACCATCGAGGAAGTAGTACTCTATTTGGTGTACTCGAGGGTGCAGGAAAAGCAAAGGACTTGATAGCTGCTTGAAACTATGAAGTGGGAAAAAACAAAGCATCTTATAGGCTCACAGACCTACAAGGAGGAAACCCCAAAGATCTCTTCATGAAGGAAGTGCCTTATGTAGTGCCCACCCCATTTCGGTCATCGTTGATGTCAAGTAAGTTGTTGGAAATATCATGTCGATGTGGTGATTTTATTTAATTTTAAAGTTATGAAATAACATTAATAATATGCTGAGATTTGGTTAATAAAGTTAATTTAATTATAGGGTTACTTGCCTTATCTGGAATTAAATAAAGAATTTAATTATCTTTGGGAGTTGTTATTTAAAGTAATCAGAATGGATGAGGAAAGGTAATTATCATTTAAAGATTAAATTCAATTAATAAATTTAAAGGTGAGAAAATTTTAGAGACGATTAAATATTAAAATTTTACTTAAGTTTGAATGAAGGTAAAAACAAGAAAGGCTAGTAAAAATTTGGTATCTAAGTATAAGGGATAAGTTAATAATGTTATTATGGTAAGTAATGTGACGAAATAAATTTTAATAAAATATTATTAATGTTTAAAATGAATTAAATAAACCAAACTCGAATATCGTAATTAAGTAAATAAATAAATGAAATAAAATAAAATGAGAATTTATTATTATTACCTCTGTGTGAAATAAATAATAAGCACACAAAGAAATATTATTCGAATTGGAAGATTCGGTTATGGGAAGGTGAAAAGATATTCGGTTGGGATTTCGTTCGGGATTGGTAACTAACCAAGAAATAAAATGGGGGCTCGAGAAAAGGGGTGGGGATGAAAAGCACGGTAAAAAGAACGGGGGAGAGGAAAGGAAAACAAGAAGAAGAGCATCATTTGATCCAGGTGTTTCAATCCTTTTTCCATTGTATTTAGATTTCAAATGTAGGAGTAAATTTATTGTATTGTGGAAAAGTGAGATTCTTTTGTCAATTGATTGTGATCATGTGTTGAAGAGAACAAAATTGTCCTTGTTCATGTCACTGCCACTCTCCTTTTCTTTTAAATTTAATTGTTGGTTTTAAACAAAAGGATATTATATATATTTATAAATATACCGTATTGTATATTTATAACTTTCTATTATTTTCTGAAGAAACATCCTGTAATTTTTTTTCCATTAGTAGAGGGAACCAGAGACCGTTGTTCCTTTTATTTTTATTTGTTTCAGTTGGAAAATTGTTCTATTCCTGTGGATCGCCTTAGATACCTTAGGGAAGGGCATTGGGGAGACAACACCCATACCACAGGCCACGGCCTGTGGGATGGGCGCTGCCATCCACAGGTATTGTCTTTCCCATGAAGGCCGCCGCCTCTATACCAGCCGTTCCTACAGGAAAATCATCAGGGAGTTGGGTAAATGTAGGGTCTTCTTTGGCGTTTAATAGAACATACCAATCACCTTTGCCATGCATGAGAAGTTTGAGCATCTCTTGCTTACAAGAGGCAAGTGCCATTCTTATTTTGTGTACATGTTCATCCTGTGTTATTGAATCTTCTTTGGCATAGTTATAAAAGTTGCATTTATTTAGTGAATTTCAAAGCAACCTAAATAATCATCTTGTATTTTCTAAAATTTATGAGCTCCCTGAACAAGTCTGGCAGCATGTCATTGGAGCCTACAAAAGCAGCTGCTAGTATATTCTCATGACCCTGTGACACCCGAGACTTACTGATTTTGCTACATACAAGCCCAGATCAATTTTTATGCAACTCAAAACATGTAAACAACATCAGTTGTTGTGAGGATAATCCCTTGGTTCCGCTCTCATTCATGAGATTTGGACTGTCCATTTAAGCTAGATCTGTAGGTTGGGCTTATTTCTTATGGATTTGACTATTTACTGAGTTCTAACTTATATTTGCTTTCAAGACTATAAAATTGATCAGTCATGGCATGGAAACAAGTTAAAAGCTCCAATATATTGTGCAACATCTATGCACTGTTTATTTGTTCAGTTGATGGCTTAACTTTCGATGCTCAATTCACATTTGTCTCTATGCTTGTTACTTTGACACGTTTGAGTGTGCGTTTGACCTCTATGATGTTATTTTCTGTAGAAATGAAAGTCCCTTTTCTTAAAACATTTTAAATATCTTATGCACTTCAATTCTTTGAATCCCTTGTCATGTCTTTGATTCGGATCTTGTGGAGTATTGGGGGGAGTATTGAAGTTGATCGTGTTAATTCCTTCAGTTTTGGGATGCTCACAAATACAACAGCGGCCACACAAAACTTCAAAAGTAACTGTTCTAAATGTAGTCGACTCTCCAAATATACGTGAGAGTAAACATTTTTCCAAAGCCCATCATATTGACTTATGTCCAGAAAGGTTTCTTTGTCCAAACTTTGGGAAGTCTCAGCCGCGCATTTGAGCCTAATAAGGAAGTCCAAGGATATAAATAACCTGCTTGATTCTTCTGATAATCTATCGCAGTTGCAGTACTTGAAAATAAATAATGTCAATATACTAGTATAATAGAAAGCTCAACTTCGATCGGAGTGAGGTTTAACTCCTAAAACTTTAATCTGAGCACATTTCTGGAAATTTGCTGCCAAACAGAAATGCGCTTGGCTTAAAACAGAAAAAAAAAAAAAAAAATAGTTCATTGATGCTCCTTCTCTTATGACACGTGTTTGTAACTCACCTTTCTCCTTCTCTTCCACCTTGTGGATAACATGAGAGGTCTGATAGCAATGCGAGTGAATGGCGATAGTTTCCAATTCCAATATTCACTATTTATTTATATATACTTAGGCAATCTGTCATAGTTTTAGCATTTAGAGTTGAGGCGTTGTACAGAATTAAATAGTCTCCCTGAACCATTGGCAACCCGTCCCAGCTGTAATAAATTAAATAATCTCTCTGGTTCTGTGATAACCTGTCACAGTGGTGCTTGAGCATGGTAAGGTGTATAGATTTAAGCAACCTCCCCGATTCCTTTGCCAGCCTGTCACATCTTTGTATGATAAACTAGAGGTCTTACTTATGGGTTAACACACTCAGCTGAAATAAGGTCATTGGAATGTTGTGTAATTTAGATAATAATAATGATTGGTAAGTTAGATAATAATAATAATAATAATACTTAAGTATTTTGGACTAGTAGTATCTATAGATATATGTAATGAATAAATTTAATAGTTGTGTTAAGTAAGCACTTGAAGAAGTTGAAGGTAAAAGATATCAATTTGGCGTGTTCTTCTTTCTATGATGGTAAAATTTGGTCTTTTGTAGTTAGTGTTTAGATAAAAGATGGTTATATTATTAGGGTGAAATGGATTAGAAAATATTATTGAAAAGAATCTTAAACTCTCTTTATTTAGATCGTATGGGCATATCCTTTTATATATGGTTTCTTTTCCTTACTCTTTTGAATGTCCTCTTTTAGGCTAGGAAATGTAAATTTAGATTTTCTTATTTATGTTTTATATATGAGATAAAACATGAAGTTTAATTTATGGTTCTCTTTTAGTGAATAAAAAAAAAAAAAATGAATAAATAGAAATTAGATTGTTTAACATATATTATTATTTTCTTATAAGAATAATTATAATAAATAATGTATTCTACAATTTTTACTTATTTATTTATTTCTAAATAGTAAATTATTGTGGTGGAGAATAAAGACCCAGTAAAAATATATATATATTTAAAACACCAAGACATTCATGCTGATCCATTTTGTTATCCAACAGTAAATTATGTTATTGTTACTATTTGGGAGAGTATATATATAGAAGTATGTCAATCTTTTAATGTTGGTTGCAAACCCTATGGAAATTTACCATTGTTCCTTTGATAATCCTATCTTCATGTCAAGTTGTTCATTTACTCGTAGGGGTTTTTCTTTTGTTTCTAAAGAATATAGAGGCCTAGAAATGTATTTAAGTTGGGAAATGATTTTTTTTGCATAATTGAAAGTTTGGTAAATATTCAATAGCTAGGTGGTGCGATACGATATAGTTTCCTAATTGGAATATATTTGTTTTAATTTGTGTTTGGAAGAGTATGATTGTGATTAGTGTCTTATGGCTTAAAAACATCAGATTATATCTTCATTCGCAATATTGTGATATCCTTAAAAGTTGGAAATGATTGATCTTTAAAATAATGTTCTTATTTGATTGTTTCGAGTTACTTCTTATTGAATGAATGGTTATATTGTATTTGAATTTGTGGTTTATGGATTGTTTTGATAGACCCTTTCAATGTGACGTTTCCTGGGTTGATTTTTGAGTTGGAGATTTTCTCTCATTTTATTTATGTTGCTATTCGTTGGGAACCCGTATGTGTTCTTTTGTTCTTTACCCTTAGTGGTAAATCGGTTAATGTTATCTTTGTCATGATTGATGATTCTGCTTGAGTTGATAATGAGTCAAATTGAAAAGTTCTTTGAAGTATGGGTATTCCAAGTGGAGAAAATAGAGGTTTCCCTTGGATGTCCGATTTTGTTCGTATCGAAGTTGTTGATGTTGTTTAATGGAGTTGATCTTATTTTAATGTATTCTCTCATTATATTTGAATCGCTTTTGGTTCTTCAAGGTTTTTCTTTTAATGTTGTCAGATTTTCATGGGGAAACCCTAGTGTAACTTTTGAGAATCTTCCAGAGGTTTGTTTTTATGGTTGGTCAATGTTCTCTCTCTATGTGCCTTGATGTGGCAAGTGCCTTGATTTTTGGAATTTAAAGGGGTTGTACATGAATCATTGAGATTTTGATTATGTATTTATGGCAAGATGGGCGATGCCTTGCATGCTTCTCTGTTGTGATCTAATGTACTTGTTATGTTGTACAACCCTTGGATTTGGTTTTATGTTTTGAGTGTCTAGAGCGAGAGTGGCTCTAAGTGGGCGGTCGGCGCACAAAGGGGCGCCAGGATAGCCCTCGTTAGAGTGAATTTAATTAGTGATAATTTAAATAATTAACTAGGGGGTGGGTAGAATCACATTAAAAAAGATAATTGATGCCTCGTCCGCCGTTTAGTGCTATCACAGACTAAAGGGGATTGAGAAGGCTGTGGTTGGCAAGATCGTTACCTTGTCTTCATGAAAGGTTAACGGTTCCGCATGAGCAACCCTATGGAGCGGCTCCTTGAGATAGGTAGTCTGGATAACCATAGATGGAGGCGGCTCCTATCGCATGAGTAGTCTGGATAATTCGTCAGTAGACGGAGGCGGCACCTTGCGATAGTGGTAGTCTGGATAATCCATGTTAAGCCATGCGATGACACTCTCCTCTAACACTGCTTATTATGTTGCTTCTTTGGAAATCCTCTGGAAGTGGTTCTTTGTCTTGAATTGATGAAACATAATTGTTTTGAATTGATTTATGGTTTTACCCTATTTGATCTTTGGTGTATTCTGTGGTCTTGTATAAATCTTGTGGATGTTTTTGACCTTGTACTCTTATGGTACTGTGATATGATGTTATTGTATTGCATCATTGCGATTCAAAATTGTGATATGTTTATTAATTTCATCTTGATTTGGAAGTGTTTTATGATCTTCCTTTGGTTCCTTGTTTATTGGCTATTGCCTTGAATTATGTGATGAGATTTATGACTCTTGGATGTGGTTGGATTGTGTCATTGTAATTTCTAAGTGTTATGATACTTTTGTATGACGTTGAGTCCTGTGGTTCTCTATTGGATGTTCTTGGTTGAGGTCTCTTTCTTGTTAGCTCCTAGCACGGGGGGTGGGTTCTCAGAATCACATGGTCGGGTGGAACGTGCCAAGCACCCCATTGGGTCCCCAGTCAAGGATCGAGAGGTGCGGATTGGTGTTGTTGCAGCGACTCCAGAGTTGTATCTGTCTTGGAGCTAGTTATGATACTTTGTATTCATTTATTCATTTGTAGCATGCTATCTGGTGATGGTTTCACTTATATTTGGAACACTTTTGTATCATTGTACTTCTTAAACATTGTACTGTAATGAAATGTTAAACTTGGTGTGGATATTGGCTATGACAGTTGTTATTCAATGTGTTAGGATGATCATGCATATGATGTATTTGCGTATTCAGATGATTTCTTATCATTGATCATCATGTGTGTTATATTTGTTATTGTTTACTTTATATCTTTGGATTCTATTCTTTATTGATGTTGTATGGATCTAAGTTGCGTAATGACTCTTCGTGTACCCCAAAGGATGTTTGTGTTAGTGAGTTTACTTAAATGAAATTCATGTTATGACTCGATGTGTATTACATGTATGTTATGTGCATTTAAAAAAAAAAAAATTGTGCTGTAATTATTGTGTTATTGTCCTTTGGGGTTCGCACGGCGGGGCGTTACAACATTGGTATCAGAGCATAGGTTCATACACTGGGCACTATTTGTGCTCACTATGTAACCTTGCGCTTAGACCCGTGCGTCTTGAGTTTCACTTTTCTTTTGTCATTGTTGTGAACCTGAGTTTCTTCTGTTAACCGGTGTTGGGTCGATGGTGCAGGAAACCGATTGAAAGGATAGGACCCGCGGTGTAGTGCGCAATGCACCGATATCCTTTCTGTCGGGGATGCTCTAGGGACCCTTGAGTTTTAGTGTGAAGTGTGTCTTGCTGATGTGTTTTATGTGTGTGATTATATCAAGTGTGTGTGGAATCTGCAATTTTGTTGTCTTTGAGTGATGAATTATGTTTTCTTGAATCTGTGAAGGTGTAAAATTTTGCCTTTTTGTTGAAATTGATGTGAGATTTGGTGTGGAATAATGGTTAATGTGGAGTTCTTTGGGTGAAAATTATGAGTTTTAACAAAAATATGAGGTTTGGTGGATAATTATTCTATGATTTTTAGCAGAATATAGTATCTTGAGGTTAAAATGCAACGTGAATTATTGGTACTAATGTGCAATGTTCTATGTTAGCTTTTGATTTACAGGAACTTGGCTTTAGAAAGCATAGTGACGAAGGTAATGTAATTGTAATATGAAGGTATAGGTACTTATGATGTCAAGTAGTAATTCATTGTGATATAGTAGATGGATTAGATTTATGGTTAGCATCCTTCTGACAATATTGTTTAACTAGTAAGAAGCAAACTATTTATGAGTTATTAGAATTGTTTTGACTATTATGTGTGGTTAGTGGAGGGACAGTGTGGTATCACTCGCTCGTGAGTGCCCTACTATGCTGGGATTTCCTCTCACGATGTATTTGTGATATATATATATATTGTGCACAACGTTTGTTTGCATGCAGGATTGCAGGGATTAAGTCTCGATTCCACCTGCATTGTCAGGACTGGGCGAGCATCATAAACACCCAATGGGCTTGACGTTGAACATAGGAGCTGACAAGAAAGTTTCCTCGACTTAGTTTGTCCACTCCGTCCTAGTGTTTGGAAAATTAGTTTGGTTGCAACCCCATTACTATTATCATTTTTGGTATCATTTCCTTATTTTGGTTCGTTTAATTTTCGTTGCTTACTTGATGATGTTTAATTGATGATTTGACTTGTGGTATTGATGTGCTTATGTTTGTTAATATTATTGTTAGTTTATGGTTTGTGCTTGAGCTCAACTTCCAGGAGTAAGTTGAAGCCTAGGGGGGGAGGATGTAGTGCCCACCCCGTTTCGGTCATCGTTGATGTCAAGTAAGTTGTTGGAAATATCATGTCGATGTGGTGATTTTATTTAATTTTAAAGTTATGAAATAACATTAATAATATGCTGAGATTTGGTTAATAAAGTTAATTTAATTATAGGGTTACTTGCCTTATCTGGAATTAAATAAAGAATTTAATTATCTTTGGGAGTTGTTATTTAAAGTAATCAGAATGGATGAGGAAAGGTAATTATCATTTAAAGATTAAATTCAATTAATAAATTTAAAGGTGAGAAAATTTTAGAGACGATTAAATATTAAAATTTTACTTAAGTTTGAATGAAGGTAAAAACAAGAAAGGCTAGTAAAAATTTGGTATCTAAGTATAAGGGATAAGTTAATAATGTTATTATGGTAAGTAATGTGACGAAATAAATTTTAATAAAATATTATTAATGTTTAAAATGAATTAAATAAACCAAACTCGAATATCGTAATTAAGTAAATAAATAAATGAAATAAAATAAAATGAGAATTTATTATTATTACCTCTGTGTGAAATAAATAATAAGCACACAAAGAAATATTATTCGAATTGGAAGATTCGGTTATGGGAAGGTGAAAAGATATTCGGTTGGGATTTCGTTCGGGATTGGTAACTAACCAAGAAATAAAATGGGGGCTCGAGAAAAGGGGTGGGGATGAAAAGCACGGTAAAAAGAACGGGGGAGAGGAAAGGAAAACAAGAAGAAGAGCATCATTTGATCCAGGTGTTTCAATCCTTTTTCCATTGTATTTAGATTTCAAATGTAGGAGTAAATTTATTGTATTGTGGAAAAGTGAGATTCTTTTGTCAATTGATTGTGATCATGTGTTGAAGAGAACAAAATTGTCCTTGTTCATGTCACTGCCACTCTCCTTTTCTTTTAAATTTAATTGTTGGTTTTAAACAAAAGGATATTATATATATTTATAAATATACCGTATTGTATATTTATAACTTTCTATTATTTTCTGAAGAAACATCCTGTAATTTTTTTTCCATTAGTAGAGGGAACCAGAGACCGTTGTTCCTTTTATTTTTATTTGTTTCAGTTGGAAAATTGTTCTATTCCTGTGGATCGCCTTAGATACCTTAGGGAAGGGCATTGGGGAGACAACACCCATACCACAGGCCACGGCCTGTGGGATGGGCGCTGCCATCCACAGGTATTGTCTTTCCCATGAAGGCCGCCGCCTCTATACCAGCCGTTCCTACAGGAAAATCATCAGGGAGTTGGGTAAATGTAGGGTCTTCTTTGGCGTTTAATAGAACATACCAATCACCTTTGCCATGCATGAGAAGTTTGAGCATCTCTTGCTTACAAGAGGCAAGTGCCATTCTTATTTTGTGTACATGTTCATCCTGTGTTATTGAATCTTCTTTGGCATAGTTATAAAAGTTGCATTTATTTAGTGAATTTCAAAGCAACCTAAATAATCATCTTGTATTTTCTAAAATTTATGAGCTCCCTGAACAAGTCTGGCAGCATGTCATTGGAGCCTACAAAAGCAGCTGCTAGTATATTCTCATGACCCTGTGACACCCGAGACTTACTGATTTTGCTACATACAAGCCCAGATCAATTTTTATGCAACTCAAAACATGTAAACAACATCAGTTGTTGTGAGGATAATCCCTTGGTTCCGCTCTCATTCATGAGATTTGGACTGTCCATTTAAGCTAGATCTGTAGGTTGGGCTTATTTCTTATGGATTTGACTATTTACTGAGTTCTAACTTATATTTGCTTTCAAGACTATAAAATTGATCAGTCATGGCATGGAAACAAGTTAAAAGCTCCAATATATTGTGCAACATCTATGCACTGTTTATTTGTTCAGTTGATGGCTTAACTTTCGATGCTCAATTCACATTTGTCTCTATGCTTGTTACTTTGACACGTTTGAGTGTGCGTTTGACCTCTATGATGTTATTTTCTGTAGAAATGAAAGTCCCTTTTCTTAAAACATTTTAAATATCTTATGCACTTCAATTCTTTGAATCCCTTGTCATGTCTTTGATTCGGATCTTGTGGAGTATTGGGGGGAGTATTGAAGTTGATCGTGTTAATTCCTTCAGTTTTGGGATGCTCACAAATACAACAGCGGCCACACAAAACTTCAAAAGTAACTGTTCTAAATGTAGTCGACTCTCCAAATATACGTGAGAGTAAACATTTTTCCAAAGCCCATCATATTGACTTATGTCCAGAAAGGTTTCTTTGTCCAAACTTTGGGAAGTCTCAGCCGCGCATTTGAGCCTAATAAGGAAGTCCAAGGATATAAATAACCTGCTTGATTCTTCTGATAATCTATCGCAGTTGCAGTACTTGAAAATAAATAATGTCAATATACTAGTATAATAGAAAGCTCAACTTCGATCGGAGTGAGGTTTAACTCCTAAAACTTTAATCTGAGCACATTTCTGGAAATTTGCTGCCAAACAGAAATGCGCTTGGCTTAAAACAGAAAAAAAAAAAAAAAAATAGTTCATTGATGCTCCTTCTCTTATGACACGTGTTTGTAACTCACCTTTCTCCTTCTCTTCCACCTTGTGGATAACATGAGAGGTCTGATAGCAATGCGAGTGAATGGCGATAGTTTCCAATTCCAATATTCACTATTTATTTATATATACTTAGGCAATCTGTCATAGTTTTAGCATTTAGAGTTGAGGCGTTGTACAGAATTAAATAGTCTCCCTGAACCATTGGCAACCCGTCCCAGCTGTAATAAATTAAATAATCTCTCTGGTTCTGTGATAACCTGTCACAGTGGTGCTTGAGCATGGTAAGGTGTATAGATTTAAGCAACCTCCCCGATTCCTTTGCCAGCCTGTCACATCTTTGTATGATAAACTAGAGGTCTTACTTATGGGTTAACACACTCAGCTGAAATAAGGTCATTGGAATGTTGTGTAATTTAGATAATAATAATGATTGGTAAGTTAGATAATAATAATAATAATAATACTTAAGTATTTTGGACTAGTAGTATCTATAGATATATGTAATGAATAAATTTAATAGTTGTGTTAAGTAAGCACTTGAAGAAGTTGAAGGTAAAAGATATCAATTTGGCGTGTTCTTCTTTCTATGATGGTAAAATTTGGTCTTTTGTAGTTAGTGTTTAGATAAAAGATGGTTATATTATTAGGGTGAAATGGATTAGAAAATATTATTGAAAAGAATCTTAAACTCTATTTATTTAGATCGTATGGGCATATCCTTTTATATATGGTTTCTTTTCTTTACTCTTTTGAATGTCCTCTTTTAGGCTAGGAAATGTAAATTTAGATTTTCTTATTTATGTTTTATATATGAGATAAAACATGAAGTTTAATTTATGGTTCTCTTTTAGTGAATAAAATAAATAAAAAAATGAATAAATAGAAATTAGATTGTTTAACATATATTATTATTTTCTTATAAGAATAATTATAATAAATAATGTATTCTACAATTTTTACTTATTTATTTATTTCTAAATAGTAAATTATTGTGGTGGAGAATAAAGACCCAGTAAAAATATATATATATTTAAAACACCAAGACATTCATGCTGATCCATTTTGTTATCCAACAGTAAATTATGTTATTGTTACTATTTGGGAGAGTATATATATAGAAGTATGTCAATCTTTTAATGTTGGTTGCAAACCCTATGGAAATTTACCATTGTTCCTTTGATAATCCTATCTTCATGTCAAGTTGTTCATTTACTCGTAGGGGTTTTTCTTTTGTTTCTAAAGAATATAGAGGCCTAGAAATGTATTTAAGTTGGGAAATGATTTTTTTTGCATAATTGAAAGTTTGGTAAATATTCAATAGCTAGGTGGTGCGATACGATATAGTTTCCTAATTGGAATATATTTGTTTTAATTTGTGTTTGGAAGAGTATGATTGTGATTAGTGTCTTATGGCTTAAAAACATCAGATTATATCTTCATTCGCAATATTGTGATATCCTTAAAAGTTGGAAATGATTGATCTTTAAAATAATGTTCTTATTTGATTGTTTCGAGTTACTTCTTATTGAATGAATGGTTATATTGTATTTGAATTTGTGGTTTATGGATTGTTTTGATAGACCCTTTCAATGTGACGTTTCCTGGGTTGATTTTTGAGTTGGAGATTTTCTCTCATTTTATTTATGTTGCTATTCGTTGGGAACCCGTATGTGTTCTTTTGTTCTTTACCCTTAGTGGTAAATCGGTTAATGTTATCTTTGTCATGATTGATGATTCTGCTTGAGTTGATAATGAGTCAAATTGAAAAGTTCTTTGAAGTATGGGTATTCCAAGTGGAGAAAATAGAGGTTTCCCTTGGATGTCCGATTTTGTTCGTATCGAAGTTGTTGATGTTGTTTAATGGAGTTGATCTTATTTTAATGTATTCTCTCATTATATTTGAATCGCTTTTGGTTCTTCAAGGTTTTTCTTTTAATGTTGTCATATTTTCATGGGGAAACCCTAGTGTAACTTTTGAGAATCTTCCAGAGGTTTGTTTTTATAGTTGGTCAATGTTCTCTCTCTATGTGCCTTGATGTGGCAAGTGCCTTGATTTTTGGAATTTAAAGGGGTTGTACATGAATCATTGAGATTTTGATTATGTATTTATGGCAAGATGGGCGATGCCTTGCATGCTTCTCTGTTGTGATCTAATGTACTTGTTATGTTGTACAACCCTTGGATTTGGTTTTATGTTTTGAGTGTCTAGAGCGAGAGTGGCTCTAAGTGGGCGGTCGGCGCACAAAGGGGCGCCAGGATAGCCCTCGTTAGAGTGAATTTAATTAGTGATAATTTAAATAATTAACTAGGGGGTGGGTAGAATCACATTAAAAAAGATAATTGATGCCTCGTCCGCCGTTTAGTGCTATCACAGACTAAAGGGGATTGAGAAGGCTGTGGTTGGCAAGATCGTTACCTTGTCTTCATGAAAGGTTAACGGTTCCGCATGAGCAACCCTATGGAGCGGCTCCTTGAGATAGGTAGTCTGGATAACCATAGATGGAGGCGGCTCCTATCGCATGAGTAGTCTGGATAATTCGTCAGTAGACGGAGGCGGCACCTTGCGATAGTGGTAGTCTGGATAATCCATGTTAAGCCATGCGATGACACTCTCCTCTAACACTGCTTATTATGTTGCTTCTTTGGAAATCCTCTGGAAGTGGTTCTTTGTCTTGAATTGATGAAACATAATTGTTTTGAATTGATTTATGGTTTTACCCTATTTGATCTTTGGTGTATTCTGTGGTCTTGTATAAATCTTGTGGATGTTTTTGACCTTGTACTCTTATGGTACTGTGATATGATGTTATTGTATTGCATCATTGCGATTCAAAATTGTGATATGTTTATTAATTTCATCTTGATTTGGAAGTGTTTTATGATCTTCCTTTGGTTCCTTGTTTATTGGCTATTGCCTTGAATTATGTGATGAGATTTATGACTCTTGGATGTGGTTGGATTGTGTCATTGTAATTTCTAAGTGTTATGATACTTTTGTATGACGTTGAGTCTTGTGGTTCTCTGTTGGATGTTCTTGGTTGAGGTCTCTTTCTTGTTAACTCCTAGCACAGGGGGTGGGTCTTCAGACTCACATGGTCGGGTGGAACGTGCTAAGCACCCCATTGGGTCCCCAGTTAAGGATCGAGAGGTGCGGATCGGCACGATTGCGGCGAATCCATAGTTGTATCCACCTTGGAGCCAGTGATGATACTGTATATTCATCTATTCATTTGTATCATGATTCTTGTTGTATGGTTTCCGTTTATGGTTGGAAACACTTTGTACTTCTTGAACATTGTACTGTAATGTAATATTGGCCATGGTAGCTGTTATTCAATGCGTACCCAAATGGTTTCTTATCAATGCTTAAATATGAATGTGTTATATTTGTTATTGTTTACTTTATATCTTTGGATTTTATTCTTTATTGCTATTGTATGGATCTAAGTTGCGTAATGACTCTTCGTGTACCCCAAGGGATGTATGTGTTAGTGAATTTACTTTAATGAATTCATGTTATGACTTAATGTGTATTACATGTATGTTATGTGTATTTAAAAAAAAAAAAAAATTGCGGTAATTATTGTGTTGTTGTCCTTTGGGGTTAGCCTGGCCCAGTAGATTCTGATATGTCATGTAATCTTGGTCTTTTATTCCTATATTGGTTTTCCTACCTATTTGGGTAGTTTTTGGGATTTGATGGGATTCTAATGTTATCTCTTTTACTGGTCATGCGTGTAGCTTTTCTATTATTCTCAATATTTATAGCATCTTGTTGGGCGTATGCTAGGGTATGAGGGAATCTATTTCTAAGCTCATATCCATTTTTTGGGTCAAAAGCTTTTAAATAAATGGATAGGGAAGAAGAGTCTGTTTAGACCCATGTGGTATTTTTTTATTTATTTTAGAAAATATCTTATTGAAATAAAAAATAGATTTTTTTTGGTACTTTTGGATACTCATTAAATAATGTAGGGAAAACTCTAGGGCACAATGATTTCCATATTGTTCAATGAATTAATTCTTAAAATATGTTGAGGAGGTGATTGAGGTGTCAAGTAGGGTGTTAAACCAATCTCTAGCTTCTTCAGTCAAGGACATCATAAATAGCCTCATGAGAACTTCTTCATATTCTATACCAAGATCTTGTATAAATGCATTAAAATTTCTTATGTGTTCCTTTTTTGTGATTGCATTGTTACCTAAGAACTTAGGGACTGTATTCCTTAGATCACTACCGATTGGGTTTGGGCATGGTGGATGTCCAGGCAAGTCCAATTGTCTATACACAATTACATTTGCGAGCCCTCATGAATAAGGATTTTGGTTGGGTTGGTTGGGGTAATATTGAAACGCATACTAAGGTTGATGGACATTATATTGGATGTTTTGGAGGGAGTACATATTGCTATGGAAATTTGGATGAGTTATGTAATGCTGGTGAGGTGGGACATACTATTAGCCAGAAGGTGGATAATATTGTGAGATGGTGTTGGTACTCTATGACTGTGAGGTTTGTAGTGGGACATTTTGCTACACATAATTGGTATGGCTTGGATTCCCAATTGTATTGGAAGGTATTTTTGAACTACTTGGAACACCTATATTCTGAGATGATCCCTATGGATAGATGTTCCCTCCCTACTTATGGGGAGGTATATACTTTGGTCCTTTCGATGACTAGATATTTTTTTGAAGTAGTTGTTGGGTCAGTTCTTTAATCTCTTTTATTAATTGTTGCATCCTAAGTTCTTCCATTTTTCTTTGCACATTCCATTCCAATTCTTGGGTGGGCATTCGGGCCATGGTAGTTTGTTCATCATGATTTTCAATGGATTATGTTTTTTCTACTACTCTATGTTGGGTTTCTTCACCATATTGTAGTTTTTAGGTATCAGAACATAATAACTCAATAACCAAAATAACCACGGACAAAATAACCTAACCAAAATAACCCAAGGTTAAAATAACCGAGTCATAATAACCCATGGACAAAATGGCTTAGGTAATTGAGAAATAACCCATGGACCGAGAATAACCCATGGTCATTTTAGATCAAGCTATTAAACTAGAAAGCATAAAATAAATTATAAATATGATTGTGAGGCACCATAGAGCCTATTTAGGTCATTTTTAGACCATATATCCATTATATACCCTAAAATAGCCTTAAAACACCTTTAATATGCTTAAATAACCTATAAAATGGTAAATAATTATAAAAATAAAGGCAATTTCGTGGGAATAAGTTGATTAAGAGTTATTGTGAAAAGATATAAATGAAAAGGCATTAAGAAGATATATAAAGTGGTAGAATTAAGAGAAGTAAAGAAAGGAAGAAGGGGAGAAGAAGTAAGAGTGTGTAGAGTGATAAGAAGAGGAGAAATCCAAATTCATAAAAGAAGATATTTTGTAATATATTTTTTTGAACACTATTTTAAAATTTCCTAGGGTTTTCTAAAAGAGTATACAAAAAATCAATATACTTTTTAGGGAACCAACACAT
>VDFB02146022.1:0-28698 GCA_007258455.2 Sequoia sempervirens | reverse complement strand
ATAGCCTCATGAGTTAAAATAGCTCTTTCAAGAATTATTTTCAAATAAAAATCTGGAAATATGGGTTTTGTCCAAAAAGGATTCTAAAAATAACCCGTATAGTCGATGGCGGTAAAATTCAACTTCTACCGATCGCATTAAAGATTTTCACTTGAGAAAATTAGCAATTCGAGAACGAATGTTCTGAAGCTAAAAATTCGTGAAAAATCAAGCGCACAAATTCAACTCGAGGAAATTATATGGAAACGATCCAGATACTGAGACTTGCCAAATTCGCCAATTTCAGGAACATGCACAATGTATTCTGTGAGAAATCTGAGATTTAAAGGATGCAAAAGACGTTTTTTTGATGTCTTCTTCTGTGAAAATCGCCCAAGATTTCTTTGAATAGCTGATATTTGTGAACTTGAATCTGCAAAAAGATATGTTAAATGAAATCGCCCCTGTGAATTGATGAAGATTTCACCTCTGAACTGGAAGAATTCACTTTGGAATTGAAAACCACGAATTGCTCCTCTTGAAATTTGCGCCTTTTTAATGAAAGAAATTCGAATTTCTTTGAAGAAAATACGAATTTGGATGAATTTGAGGTTTTGCCTTTGATTATTTGGAATATGCCTTTGAATACCAATTCGCCTTTGAAACCTCTGAAGAATTGCGGATTGTTTTAGAAAATTGAATATGCCTTTGAAGATTTGCGAATTGCTTTGAGCTTTGAATTTCTTTTGAAATATGCGCCCTTCTCTTCTGAAGAAATACGAATTTGCTTGAAGCTTGCTTTGATCAATTAATAAAATTCGATTTTTCTTTGAAGATATTGACTTTGCCTTAGAAAACCACGATTTCTCTAAAGATTAAATGTGCTCTTGAGAAATACGAATTTCTTTTGAAAGCTTGTGAAGAATAATGAAGATGGCGCCTGTATAAATAATAATAAATTCGCACCACTTAGCAACTGCAAGAATTCATAAACCCTAACCAGAATAGAAAGCCTCTGATTGGTTGCTCTTTAGTTCGACTGCCACTGTCTGAAGTTCAAATTTGAAAATAATAATAAAATAATCATTATCATGCAATGGCGCTAAAAATAGACATATTCTGAACTTCAGTTGACAAACTGGTTGAAGCTCTGAGATTCATCTTTTGACTTTATCGACTGAAGTCATCTCTCGATAATATAGGCATCCATTTGCTCAAGATACTTCGCTTTTTACTAACTCCCTATTTAATACCGGACAAGACTGGCCAAAGGATCGGGCCAACTTCGAAGATCAGATTCTGGATGATCTGATGTCGAGACTGACCAGATAATCAACTGAAAGCTCATCAACAAGGAAGAAATGTCCACAGACATAACTGCAAAATCCATCGTTTGACCCCTTTGAAAAAATTAGGGCGACTTGATTAAATGAAATTGTTTTTATCGTTCCGACTTAGCCATTTCCCTAAACTCGCCATCCGACCCTTCAAACCACAATACCTGTGATGGAACCCCACTGACACGACGTAAGCTTCCACCAAGATGATCGAGATATTCTGCATCCAACGGCTGTATCCACGACAGCTAAAAGCTGTGTTAAGGGCCTCAAAAAGAAAAGCGCCCCTGGCTCAAGGTTGCACTTTTGTCATTTCGACGAAAATCAAACGTCATCAAAATACCCTACTTTGACAGTTGATATCTGGAGCTAGGATGACCCGATTCAGGCATTATCTGTTTTAACGGACAGCCAGGTGGGCCCTTAAGAGAAGTCACTGGAGGTGTCGAGGCAAGAAAACTGCTTCTAAGACCTCAAAAACTCCAGTGCGTATTTTATTTATGTTTACCGCTCCCAGACTTAGCCATTTTTCGAACGTCTTCCCTTTGCAGTATTACACTAAAGACCTCGCACGCACGAGCGACTGCCAAATGTTGAAGGCTGACGGCTGTGCTCGTTGGGAAGATAAATTGACTACGCTCAATAGTCGTGAAGACTTCGAACGCGAACGGGCTCATCTGATCAGCCTAAAGGCTAGGCGCCTTAAGACCACGAAAATGCACTGAAAACCATTTGTTGGTTCGCCCGTAAAATTATGTGCTTGGTAGAATCTCTGCCACGACCACCAGGAACGTCGGATCGACAAGCTGAATGATGCGTTGCGGAGCTAGGCTAGTATACTACTGATGTCGTGAAGACTCTGTCTGCAAATATTGGCATCTGAGAGGTCCTTTAGGCCAGCGCCCCTGGCTTGTACTTGCACTGGGCATAAACGGAGAAGCTCAGAAACGTGAAAACTCCATTTTAAGCTGATCTTTGGACGACTGCCGCCTGAACTCTGAAAGTCGGATGACTGTGCTTGATATCTCGTCGGATAAGCAGACTAGCTGTGAACAAATTGACTGCATCCGGCATCAAAAATGACAAGTTTTACCCCTGCTTTGAAATGGGCGCCCTCAGGCTAGAGGCGCGCTTTTGCCTGGAAATGACAAATTTCTGATCTCCTAAAATTTAGGGATTTTAACTTCTGTCGCTGATAACCGGAGCGGTGAGTCTCGGAATGCCTTGCTGAATAGCTCGACGGATAGCCAGACTAGTTCTGAAGAGATTGACTGGATGCTTGAGCACTTTAACTAGAAACTTGACCTCCAACAAACTGGGCGCCCCTGAGCTATACTTGCGCTTTTGGGCTTTTCTTCTGAGAAATCTCCATGATTTGATCCTTAAAAACTCTGTTTCGATCATAAAAATGACCGTCTGCAATATGAAATGTCGTCTGCAATACTCCTTCATCATGAAAAGCTCCATTCTGAGTCTTTGCTTCAGGTTTTGACCAATATAACTGACTTTCACTGACAAACTATCGACAAAAACTCCATGCTTGACATTGCCCAAAACTATGTTTTACAACATTTTAGCAAGGTTTAGACTTTTAAATACAAAATGCCTTGATGAAGCAAAAAATTTGGTTTGGGTACAACACAGCAGGTTCACCACAACTTGGGAGTTAGACTCACATAAGATCCTTCGCCATCCTAATTGACTGCCCTGCTCCACAGCCAATAAAATGGCCTGAGCCTCCATTAAATTATTAGTATGAAGACCCTTATAAACAAAGAAGATAAACTGAACATCTCTAGAGCTATCCCGACCAACACCACCAATGCCAGCATGACCTGGATTTCCACGAGAAGAGCCATCCATGCCAGCATGACCCGGATTTCCACGAGAAGAGCCATCCGAGTTGATTTTTAGGACTCCTTGAGGAGGAGGGGACCATCTTCCTTCCCTATTCACCTTCGGGGTAGGATGTCTACATCTGTTGCGCATGAGCTGCCGTTGCGGAGGGGGAAGATGAAGACGATTACAACAACCAACATCACGAGGGTCCATCGGCACAGTCAGATCACACTTAGCCGCAATAGTTTCCCCCAAAGAATGCATAATTTTCCACCACAGGTGAGGGGCCATCAACAACGCATCCTGAAAAATCCGCCTATTACTCTCCAACCACAGGTTCCAGATAATAAAGGATGGGCCAAGAGCCCAAGTAGCTTGAAGAAAGGAGGTAGTAACAAGGGCCCTACCCCACCGTTCCACAAACTCCGCCAACGAGGAAACATGCCAGCAGGCCATATTCCACACCCTCCACCAAAAATGCCCAATCTCCCTAGCATTGGAACATTGAAAGAAGAGATGGGAGACACTCTTGTCACAGCCCCGAAATAGAACACACATAGAAGGGCCTTGGAAACCATGCTAACATAAATTATCCCAAGTAAGACAATGATTTTGAGCCACTAACCACATGAAGAAATTGCACTTGGGCCATGACAACTTGTGCCAAACTTGCTTCCACCAAGGGACCTCAATGTCCCCAAACAACTGCCTACCCAACTGCTTATAACCAGCAGACACAGAGTATTTTCCAGACAAATCCGAACCATCCCAAGCCAAGACATCAAGTTCCCTCAAAGAATTACAAGCACGGGAAGCCAGAAGCTGGGAAAGCTCATGCCTATCCCCCTCAGACCCTCCAGGATGTTAATGATATTGGACAGCGTCAGAAGTAACTTCCAGTAATCTCCTTTTGATAATAAATTAAATGATAGCATTATGCTATTTAATTTATTCGAGTTGAAGAGGTGCGATACTTATGAAGAGATTTATATTTATTAAAGCAACAAACATTAAATGAAATAACATGTCCCTTTTGTTATGGCCGACCTCCTCTCTTGGCGCGATTGGACGCATCTAATTGGAAGAATATTTATTATCATCTTTGGCCGACTTGTATTAAATGTAAGGTGGCGACTCTTCAAGTTGTATAAATAAGAGTTCGCTTTCTCATTTGTAAATCATCAAGTTTATCAAGCAAGTTCGATTCATTCATACAAGTGCGAATTTCTTCAAGAGCAGGTTGCGAATTCTTCAAGAGCAGAATTAGATATTAAGGAGGTGCAGATTATTATCTGTCTTTGCATCTTGTGTAGATGCTGAATATTGGCCTTGTGATTGGCCTCATTGTAAAGAGAATTGTTGCCACTATTTATATATATAAGAGAGATCTTTGCTGCTGGGTTTTTCTCCCTCAAGAGGAGGGTTTTCCCAGGGTATCTGCTGTGTTATTGTCTGATTTTGAATTAATTTTCTGTGCATTAAATCTGATCATTAAAATTTACATGGTATCAGAGCCAGGTTTGAGAGGATCGTGATCAGATTATTGCTAATCAGCATACCCTATTTGTTCACTTATCTACATCAGTCAAGGTGGTGAACGGTTTGAAGGTTGAGGATAGACTCAAGGGTGCATCTAACTTCACTTAATGGAGATTTAGGATCATGCTTACCTTGCGTGAAAATGACTTGGGTGAGTTCGTGGAGTCTAACGCTTCTGAACCTGAGGAGGAAGAAGAAAAGTTGCAGTGGGTGAAGAAAGACATTAAAGCAATGAAGATATTGGTTGATTCCGTCAAGGATCATATTGTTCCTATCATCTCTAAGTTGAAGACAGCGAGAGATATGCTCAAGACCTTGGAAGAGATGTACGAAATCAACAATACTAGCTGTGCACTTGCACTAAAGCATCAATTGCACCATGTGAAGATGTCAAAGGGAGAATCTATTATTGCATACTTCATGAGGATTTCAGGTTTGAGAGATCAGCTCTCAACAATTGGGCATATGGTTGATGACAAGGACTTGACTATGCTCGCTCTCAATGGGCTACCTTTGTCTTGGGAATCTTACATTCAAGGAATCAGTGTAAGGTCAAAATTGCCTAAGTTTGATCACCTAAGATCTGATTGCATTCAAGAAGAATCAAGGTTGGTGGCAAGAGGAGTTGGTCAAAGTTCAAAGAATGAAGACATTCATGTTCTCGCCTCCCATGCTTCAAAGAAGAAAAGAAAAGATGGAAGGAAAGGATTCTTCAAGAGGAATCGGGACAAGGGAAATGATGATGCACCTCCACTCAAGAAGAAGAGGGATATGTCCAAGATTCAATGTTTTAGGTGTGATAAATTTGGGCATTTCACCAAGTATTGTCCAACTAGACCTAAGCAACAAGTTACTGTTGCGGATGTTGATGATGCTTCTCCGCAAAAGGATTCAAGTGAATATTTGTTCTATTCGGCATTATCAAGCAGTGTACCTTCCGACACCAACACTTGGATAATGGACAGTGGTGCTTCACGACACATCACCGGCTTTAAGGAGCACTTATCAAGTTTGGTGGAAAAGGAGTCTTCTGAACAGGTCATCATTGGAGATGATGCTAGCTACTTCGTGAAAGGAATTGGGACCTCTACACTTCATTTGTATTCCGGCATCTCACTTCAGTTGGGTAATGTTCTTTATGTTCCTGGAATCAAGCGCAATCTTATTTCTATTTCAGCTTTGGAAGATAAAGGATATCAAGTTGCCTTCTCCAAAGGCAAAGTTCTAGTGTGGATGGAGAACTCTAGCTTCAAGGATGCTCAAGTAATTGGAGTTAGACATGAAAACCTTTACAAGATCTGCACACGTTCTTTACAAACTTTGGTTCATGACTCTTCAAGTCTATGCGATCTTTTGCATTGGAGATTGGCTCACCTACACTTCCGAGCCTTACCTATTGTGGAGAAGATGGTGTCAGGCCTTCCTAAGTTCAACCAGGGTCGATGGTACTTGCAAGGGCTGCGCATTGGTTTTCGGAATTTTTGTATTGCGCATTGGGGATTAAGAGCGAGTTCTGTGTTCCCTATAATCCTCAACAAAATGGTGTTGCAAAAAGAAAGAACAAGACAATCGTGGAAGCAGCAAAGGCCATGATTCATGATCAAGATTTGCAAACCTTCTTATGGGCAGAAGCTTCTTGGACAACTGTATATGTTCAGAATAGAAGTCCTCATAAGGTCCTGGAAAACATGACTCTGGAAGAAGCTTTTACAGGGAAGAAGCCTGAAGTCATTCATTTGAGGATCTTTGGATGTCCTGTCTATATTCATGTTCCCAAGGAAAAGAGAACCAAGTTGGAGCCTTCTGGCAAGAAGGGAATATTTGTGGGCTACAGTGAGACATCAAAAGCCTATAGAATATACATTCCAGGTCAAAAGTTGATCGAGATCAGTAGAGATGTCACATTCGAGGAAGATGTTGCATTCAGGAGATCCAGGGGGATTCATATGGAGATTGATAATGAAGAGTCTCCTCAGGATATGGAAGTTGACCATACTCCTGAGATTCAGAGGGAGACTTTAGAACCAAAAGAAGATATTGATCCTGTTGAACCCTTGGAACCTACTGATGGGCCTATTGACATTGTTATTGGGAGAAAGAGACCTCTATGGGCCAGGTGTACTATGCAAGAGGCTGAAAGTTTTGCAGCTCCTAGAGGCACATTCAGAGAAAGCAAAAGGCCACATAAGTTCTCCAGTTATGTTGCCTTGATGAGTCAGATTATAGAATCCGAGCCTACCTGTGTTGAGGAAGCATCTAGTCATCGGGTTTGGAGAGATGCTATGATAGAGGAGTATCAGTCAATTCTTAAGAATGATGTTTGGGACATTGTTCTTAGACCCGAGGGCAAGTCTGTGGTATCTTCTAAATGGCTATTCAAGATTAAGCATGCTGTAGATGGAAGCATTGAGAAGTACAAAGCAAGATTTGTGGCTCGTGGGTTTTCTCAGAAAGAGGGAGTTGATTACGAAGAAACATTTGCTCATGTTGCTCGCTACACTTCTGTTAGAACCATCATTGCTATCGCTGCATCTAGAGGATGGAAGATTCACCAGATGGATGTGAAGACAGCCTTTCTCAATGGAGTAATTGAGGAAGAAGTTTATATAGAGCAACCTGATGGATTCGAGGTTCATAGGAAGGAGTCACATGTTTGCAAGCTGAAGAAGGCCTTGTATGGTCTTAAGCAGGCTCCTCGCGCTTGGTATGATAGGATTGATCGTTACCTGTCAAGTTTGGGTTTCTTGAAAAATGATGCTAATTCAAATTTCTACTTTAAGGTAATCAATGGTGATGCATTAATTTTGGTCTTATATGTTGATGATTTGATTCTTACTGGAGAAGATCACCTGATTCTTGAGTGTAAGAAGGAGTTGACTTCAGAATTTGAGATGAAGGACCTTGGGCTCATGCATTACTTCCTTGGATTAGAAGTCTGGCATAAACCAGATGAGATGATTCTAAGTCAAGGAAAGTACACCATTGATATACTTAAGAGATTTGGTATGATGGATTGCAAATCCATGTCCACACCTATGGAGACTGACTTACATAAGTTGAAGGAGCCTGCAACTAATTCAGACTTGGTGGATCCTACATTGTACAAACAACTTATTGGATACTTGATGTATCTAGTTAACACTAGACCTGACATTTGTTATGCAGTAAGTGCACTTAGCCAGTTTATGTGTGATCTGAGATAGATACATCTTGTTGCAGCTAAACATATCCTGAGATACTTGTATGGCATAGTTGGATATGGGTTGAGGTATTCTTCAGATGCAGACTTGGAGTTACATGGTTTTACTGATTCTGACTGGGCAGGTTGTGTCACAGATCGGAAGAGCACCTCTAGTTGTTGCTTCAGTTTGGGTTCCGCTATGATTTCCTGGTGCAGCAGGAAGCAGTCATCTGTAGCATTGAGTACAGCAGAGGTAGAGTACATTGTAGCGTGTTGTGACGAGCCCTGCTGGCTCTCAACTCAAAACCCCCAATTTTCTTAAATCTTTAAGTGTTATTTAGTTTTTTAGAGAAGATTTAATAGACAGAAGAGAAGGGGCGCAGCATATTTAAGCTTGTAAACTGGAATACAAAGCAATTTCTCACCGAATTGAAATGCAAAAGTTGTTATTATATAGAAACAATGAGATCATGAATAACAGACATACCAGAAAGTCTCCAGTTATTTTATTTAAAGCAGTAGCCAGCTTGCTAGCCAAGAATGCTGAGAAACTGACAAACAAGGACGCCAAGCCTTCAGAACCAAGTTCTCCTGCCTCGAAAGTAGATACAATACTCTGGAAATGCAAGACGCCAATGATGGAAGACCAAAAACAAACAAAGGGGAGGCGTTTCAGCTTTATCCTTCACACGCCTCTCTCTAGGCACGAATCCCAAGGTAGGCCGTACGGCCAAGGAAAGAAGAGGTAGAATCTCTGATGGAAGTCTCTGAAGCTGTAGAAGGATGCGCCACCAGGAGGAAACCCTCAATTATTGTAAACAATAAGCAATCTCAAAATATATAATCTCTGTCTAAATCTGTAGAACCTCTGGCTGAAGCTCTCAACATGCACTGATTCGATTGATCTTTCACAATCTCAAGAGTGCTCACACTGAAGAGGTATCGTTCTTCAATGGCAGTTTGTTCAAACCCTGCTTACAGGAGAATGCACAGGAAAAATGCTCAAGGCAAAGTCAAAATATCAAAAAGGTGAGTTTGTCATTGCCCAGGATTGCTTTATACCTAAATGGCATGCATTTCAAGAAAATACGCCCTTTTGCAATCATTTAAATCTTTTAATATTTAATGAAGTCTTTTTCAATAGTCAAGACTTAATACTTGAGCGCACTTTTAATATTTTAAGTCATTAAAATATTAAATCACCTTTTTAGAATATTTTAAGTGATATAAAAAGTATTAAAGTCGATGTGATTTTAATAAAAGGCATTTAAGTTAAATAATTAACTCAATCACTTAAAAATCCATAACTCGCTCAAAACTCTGAATATTCTTGTGCCGTCAGAAGCTGTGGACTCCTGAAATGCTAACGCTCGCTGTGATCCAATCACTGGCTTCTGAAAACAAGAACAATCAACCTCTCCAGAAAGTACCACTGACCCTCTAACCAATTTGGCTAGCCCACAAGGGTCCAATAAAGGGCTAACACATTGTTCCCGAGAACTGTCTAGCGAGGGGACATCACAGTCCGCCCTCCCCGAATTTGCTTGTCCACAAGCAAACTCAAAGCCGGATGCTAAAGAATACTGTCACTCTCCCAAGTAGCATCCTCTGCCAGTAGATCCCTCCACTTAACCAAGTACTCCCTGATAACCCGCCTCCGAAGATGATGCTCTCTGGAGTCCAGAATGGCCTCAGGTATCAAAACCAATTTCCCCTCATCATCCAGGGGTGGCAAATCAATAGAAGGAATTACGTGTTGTCCCAACGCCTTTTTAAGGCGCGATACATGGAACACGTTGTGAACCCTACTATCCACCGGAAGATCTAACTCATAAGCCACTTGACCCACACGTCTAACAACTCTGAAAGGTCCATAGTATCGCGGCTTAAGTTTCTCGGAGCCCTTCTTACGAAGGGTGGACTGCCTATAAGGCTGAAGCATCAGGTACACCAAATCATCGATCTTGAAAGACCGCTCTACTCGTCTCTGATCAGCATATTGCTTTTGCTGATTTTGGGCTTTCTGTATATTCTCCCTGAGTGCCCTCATAATATCCTGGTTCTCCTGTAATAAATTACCAGCACTGGGAACTCTACTGTCACTCAGCAATAAGTCTAGAAAGCTCGGAGCATCATATCCATATAATGCTCGGTAAGGTGTCATCTGGATGCTCATGTGATGGGTGGTACTGTAACAATACTCACAAAGATATAACCACGTCACCCATGCCTTTTGCTGCCCTGAACTATAATTTCGCAAGTACCCTTCCACCCATTTGTTGACGATCTCCGTCTGCCCATCTGTTTGGGGGTGGTAGCTGGTACTCGGGGTGAGCTCTGTCCCGCAAAGTTTGAATAACTCCTGCCAGAAGTTACTCATAAACCTGCTATCCCTATCACTAACTATACTGCGAGGTAAACCATGCAGCCTGAATACCTCTCGGAAGAACAAATCTGCCACCTGGGTAGCTGTGAGTGTAGTAGTGATTGCGAAAAAGTGTGCATATTTCGTCAATTGATCTACCACCACGAAAATACTGTCCTTCCCTTGAGCTTTTGGCAAGCCCGTGATGAAGTCCATGGACAAACAATCCCACTTCCTCTCTGGAATAGGAAGCGGCTGTAGTAAACCTACAGGGTATGTGTGCTCTTGCTTGTTCTGCTGACAAACAAGACATTCCCTGACATACTGGAGAACATAAGACTTGAGACCCTTCCAAGAGAATCTCTCCCGTACCTGCCTATAGGTCTTAAAGTAACCGGGATGTCTTGCCATGGGTGAATCATGAAATGACCTCAATACTCTGTCCCTCATTGCAGAACCTGGGACCAATAAAATCCTCCCTTTGTAGATGATAAGGTCATCTACAAGTGAATACCTGTCATCCAGTACTGATCCATCTACTATGCTAGAGGCCCATGGGTCCTTAGCATACTCTGCTACTATCAGATGTCTCCAGTCCTCTGAAACCAGTGTAATAGAGCTCAAATGATGAAATATTCCGAGCCAAATTTTTTTGATTTTAACAAATTGCAAATTACAATCAATGCACCCGTTAAGGTTAGAGGATAAACCAAAATGTGCAGAAAGCAACTCTAACCAGAATGTACACCAGGATCCCGATGTGGGCAAGGTGTGAGCATTGGTCAGAGGATCTAAAACAAACTGCTTATGCTGTAACTCTAACCAAGAATGGCGCCGATGATGGCGAGCATATGGTCAGAGGGTCTTCTAATCTAAATGCTGAAGGGAACTCGACGTCAAGTATGTGCTACCCAATCCAATACGGAGTGAGGGGCGACCATATGACGGAGTGATTACAATAACAATGCTTGAAAGATAAATGCTGAAAGCTGAAACACTCAACACCCAGAATGTGCTTGCTAACCCAGAATGGGAGAGTAGCTACCATAGGGCGGAGGTAAATTAAATGTAATAGCAAATGAAGACTGTAAAGATGAACATTACAATTTGATAAGCAAGATTATAACTGCTGTCAGTACTACTGCCAGCTTACAAATGTTAGACAATGCCTTGCTATCAATTACAATCAAGAGTAATAGAACTGCAACAATATTAAAGGATTCTTTCAATGAATAAGGAAGATCAACTCAGAAACTGCAATATTACGGCCAACCTGATAATCTGATTTTGACAGTCCGGATCTTCACATGCACGAACAGCAGCCCTGTAACTCACCAATTTACTCACAACACTCTCAAAACTCACTCAAATCTCACAGAATAAGATGCAAAATGACCATATAATGATGGCGACCCAATTAGCACACTGAAACCCCAACAGAAGACCTTAGATTATTTATGCACAAAAAACCAAGCAAGTACA
The DNA here is from genome assembly GCA_007258455.2 of Sequoia sempervirens. Lineage (NCBI taxonomy): Eukaryota > Viridiplantae > Streptophyta > Pinopsida > Cupressales > Cupressaceae > Sequoia > Sequoia sempervirens. The sequence continues at coordinate 16,976 of VDFB02146022.1, read as the reverse complement.
GATGGTACGGCCAGCTAGAAGGGCGATTTTGTTTTAAAAATTAAATGCTGATCTATAAAATCTGAAACTTGAGACAAAGGTTCACCCTACCCAGACAGAGAGATATGAACAATGCCCAGAAGGATATTTTGTGTATTTTTTGACATATGAATGAAAATATGAATCTGCTGTAGCAAATAATGCAAAAACCAGAACTTCTAATATGCAAGCAACAACGCTATATAAGCAAATCCAACTACAAAGTATCAACTCAACAACAATGCAAACCTCACTAAAGAATCACTCATAAGCATACTAAATTCTCCACTAGATGCTATCTCTCAAGCATGAAGTCGAGCCCAGACTAGGAGGCATTCATTCCTCGAAGAAATCCCGCAACCATTTCGGCAGCATAACAATAGCATAGACCAAAGATGTGAAATGATGCTCAAGGCCTCCTTTTTATAACTTCCTGTTGACTTCTCGAAACCCTAAAAATCCACTTTAATGCCAAACCCTAATCCTCTCTCCAAAATGGCGTCCTTTTCCTTTCAAGCTTAATATTGATATTTTAATTAAATTCACCTTGATAAATGCGCCCTCATTTAGCTTGCTTTGACTTTGGAAAATTCAATATAAATTTAATATATCCTCAATGATGGCGCCACCCTTCAAGTCCACCTTTTAAAATAACATTAAGTTATTGGACTAGGCCAAGGTGATAAAATAACATTTAAAATATAATGTTATTTTTAAGTGAAATACGCTCATCCCCCAAAACTGCATTCTGAAGCCCGAAACTGAAAACGCCACTGGAGTCAACTGAAGAGGAAAGTCAACTGCCTGAGACCAACCTGTTTACTGCCAAAAATAGAATTTACTAAAAATAGTAAATTCCTGGAAATGCTCAGAATGCCGAGACGAACATACCACTGCGAAGCTCTCTGAAAACCCAGAAAGAATCCGCCATTGAAACCACCAGCTCTGAGCAAAGACATCCTTAAAAAGTAGGAAACCCTAATTTTACCTTCCGACTAGCCTTCAGGGTTCCAGAAAAAGGCCAACGGTCACTGGAAAGATCAGGTTCGAGAAGGGGACATTACAAATGAGGACGGCGAGATAAAGCATCGGCAACCACATTCTGAGTGCCCTTGACATAGGAGATGTCAAAATCGTAGGACTGAAGCTTGCTGACCCATTTTTGTTGCCTCTCATTAAGATCTCGCTACCCAAGAAAATGCTTCAGACTATTATGATCGGTTTTCACAGTGAATTTACTACCAATCAAATACTGCCTGAATTTGGCCATGGCATGCATGATGGCCAACATTTCCTTATCATAGATACTAAAGCTCCGTTCAGGACCTCTTAGCTTCCTGCTCTCGAAAGCTATCGGGTGTCGATCCTGCATTATAACTGCACCTATACCCTCACCACTGGCATCGCAATGTAACTCAAAGGGTTTAGTGAAGTCCGGTAGAGCCAAAACGGGACACGTGGTCATGAGAAGTTTGAACTTCTCAAAGCACGCTTGTGCTAGTGGTGTCCACACAAAAGCACCCTTCTTAGTCAAATCAGTTAGTGGCGCAGCATGCCGCGAGAACCCACTAACAAACCGACGATAGAAGGCACACAATCCTACAAATCCCCTGAGCTGTGTCAAAGTCTCAGGTGTAGGCCAATCAATGATGGCTCGAACCTTCTCTGGATCCATGCTGACTCCTGCACCGCTGATGATGTGTCCCAGATATAAAAGCTCTGCCATGCCTAAAGCACACTTGGACTCCTTGCATACAAGGACTCCCTGTCAAGTATACTCAGTACCTCATCCAAGTGAACCATGTGTTCCTCCCATGATTTGCTATAAACCAGGATGTCGTCGAAGAACACCAATACAAATTTCCTCAAGTGAGGATGGAAAACCCTGTTCATTGTAGACTGAAACGTGGCTGGAGCATTGGTTAAACCGAATGGCATAACCAAGAAATCAAAGTGTCCACAGTGACATCTGAACGCAGTTTTCTCTATGTCCTCCTCTCGGACTCTGATCTGATGATACCCTGTCCTCAAATCAATCTTTGAGAAGTAGCAAGCTCCATGAAGCTCGTCTATCAACTCATCTATCCGTGGAATAGGATACCTATTCTTTATTGTCTTCCTGTTGAGCATTCTGTAGTCAATACACATCCTGAGTGTACCATCCTTTTTCTTCACCAAAACAACTGATGAAGCAAAGGGTGACTTACTCGGCCTAATGTGCCCCATAGCTAACAGCTCCTGAATAGTTTTCTCAATCTCATCTTTCAGACGCTTGGGGTGCCGGTAAGGAGTAATCATGATCGGTTTCGTGCCCTCATCCAGCTCTATAATATGCTCAATACCTCTATCAGGAGGTCTACCAGGTGGAATTGCACTGAACACCTTCGCATGTTTGATTCGAAGTTCCTGCACATCTGGATGGTAAGAAGAAGCTTGCTGCTCCAACTGTGAAGGCATTAGCTTGCACTCAGCAGCCCACTCTACCATATCATTACGAATCAAGCGTTCCATTCTCCGAAGTGAAATCTCTCTAAGGTTGCTGTCCTTGATGGCTTTAAGAATATGATTTGTGCCATCAACGGTGAATTTCATCTCCATGTCACGCAAATTAAGCGTGAACTCTCCTATTGCATGAAGCCACTTCATGCCAAGAACTATATCCGTTCCTCCCATATTCACCACATAAAAATCTGCCTTGAACTCAAAATTGTTAAGTTTCAAAGGCAAGTCAGGTATCATCCTCTCACAGTTGAGAGTGTATCCATCTGCAACCTTCACACGTATGCCTTCAAACTGCTGAGTTTGAATTCCCCGTTTCTCTACTAACCGTGAATCGATGAAGTTGTGAGTTGCACCTGTATCTAGAAGAGATATGACCCTTTGACCAGCTAGGATCCCACGGAGTCTGAAAGAACCCTCTTTCTGCATGCTGGACATATGAGCCTCTTTTAGTTCTGTTTCCACTACAATTTCTGCCTCGTTTTCTGACTCTTCTCCATCTGTATCATAGATTGGAGCTTGCTGATCAGAAAAATCAGTCAACGCTTCTCCCTCATAAAACCACTCCATGTGCTTGTTTTGCCCTTTAGGTTTGAGGGGGCAGTCATGATTAAAGTCATACGGACCTTTGCAGTAAAAACAGAGTTTTCTTCTTCGTAAATCATTCATGGTTTCTCGATCTAAAGGGGCTGTAAATTTCTTCTTTTGATCTGCATTATCAGCCTTCTTTGGATCTGATTTATTCTCCGTGTATGAGGTAGTAGGTTTCGAGCCAAATGGCTTACGAGGTGTAGATAGCTCCATGCTGCGAGCTTTCCTCATAGCCTCCTGTAAAGTAGGTGGATCAAATGCTTTTATCCAACCTTTCATGGGCTCGAAAAGACCCTCAATGAACAAGATGATCAGCCTTCTCTCTGAGATCCCTGTCACCATCACAGATAGTCTTTGGAACTCTCCAATGTATGATTCCAAGCTACCTAACTGTTTCAGCTGTGCTAAATCTCTGAAGAAAAGCTCAGGATCCCTTATGTCAAATCTCTCTACCAGTCTATCAGTAAACTCCTGGTACGAGGTGATCCTGTCATGATGAAGAGTAGCCATACCATGAATCCACCAGTCATGTGCCACGCCATCAAGGTGAAGTGCTGCAAAACGAATGGCATCCTCCTCTGGCATGGGGCGTAGTGTCAAGAATGTATCAAGTTTACTAACCCAGGCACGTGCTGTAACTCTACCACTGCCATCATAGTGAACTAAGGTTAGTTTGTTGGTAGCCTGTCTGAGATCATTCTGCTTGTGTCTAGGCCGCCTGTCATTCCTGCTCCTGGTGTGTTCTCTCTTCTGGCTCATGAATCTGTCGAAGTTAAGGTGCTCCTTAACCCTCGGTGGCAAATTATCCCACTCATCATGCATAGCCATAATGTTATCTGCAAAATTAATCTCGCCACCCTGTTCAGCTTCATCCACTTCCTCAGCATCATCTCTGGTAAAAGTAGGACATGTAGCCCTCTCAAAGGTGCGTGCTGGAGCTATGTTTCTCTGAGGCTCTCTGTGAATACTGCCTTCACGATCTAGTTCTAGATTCTGAGTTCTATTAATGGTCAAATTTTGGACATTCGTGCTAAGTTGCTGAAGAATAGTCGCCACCTGTTCTTGCCCTGCAACCATACCTTTGAGCACGTCTTTAGCTTCTCTGTCCTCATCATTCCAAGAATTCCTGTGAGAACTTTCTCCTGCCCTGTTCGCCATATTATCCCAGTCTAATTCCTCTTCCTGATCTGCAAACGGAAACGGTGGGAAAGGATTTTGATCACCTCTCTGATTTCTAGGACCCCCTCTGGAATAAAATTTGTCAAAACCCTCTTTGTGTGACTTCATAAATTTCTCAAACCCCACAAGCTGGCAGGATGTGAGCTCTGATACCACTGTGACGAGCCCTGCCGGCTCTCAACTCAAAACCCCCAATTTTCTTAAATCTTTAAGTGTTATTTAGTTTTTTAGAGAAGATTTAATAGACAGAAGAGAAGGGGCGCAGCATATTTAAGCTTGTAAACTGGAATACAAAGCAATTTCTCACCGAATTGAAATGCAGAAGTTGTTATTATATAGAAACAATGAGATCATGAATAACAGACATACCAGAAAGTCTCCAGTTATTTTATTTAAAGCAGTAGCCAGCTTGCCAGCCAAGAATGCTGAGAAACTGACAAACAAGGATGCCAAGCCTTCATAACTGAGTTCTCCTGCCTCGAAAGTAGATACAATACTCTGGCAATGCAAGACGCCAATGATGGAAGACCAAAAACAAACAAAGGGGAGGCGTTTCAGCTTTATCCTTCACACGCCTCTCTCTAGGCACGAATCCCAAGGTAGGCCGTACGGCCAAGGAAAGAAGAGGTAGAATCTCTGATGGAAGTCTCTGAAGCTGTAGAAGGATGCGCCACCAGGAGGAAACCCTCAATTATTGTAAACAATAAGCAATCTCAAAATATATAATCTCTGTCTAAATCTGTAGAACCTCTGGCTGAAGCTCTCAACATGCACTGATTCGATTGATCTTTCACAATCTCAAGAGTGCTCACATTGAAGAGGTATCGTTCTTCAATGGCAGTTTGTTCAAACCCTGCTTACAGGAGAATGCACAGGAAAAATGCTCAAGGCAAAGTCAAAATATCAAAAAGGTGAGTTTGTCATTTCCCAGGATTGCTTTATACCTAAATGGCACACATTTCAAGAAAATATGCCCTTTTGCAATCATTTAAATCTTTTAATATTTAATGAAGTCTTTTTCAATAGTCAAGACTTAATACTTGAGCGCACTTTTAATATTTTAAGTCATTAAAATATTAAATCACCTTTTTAGAATATTTTAAGTGATATAAAAAGTATTAAAGTCGATGTGACTTTAATAAAAGGCATTTAAGTTAAATAATTAACTTAATCACTTAAAAATCCATAACTCGCTCAAAACTCTGAATATTCCTGTGCCGTCAGAAGCTGTGGACTCTTGAAATGCCAACGCTCGCTGTGATCCAATCACTAGCCTTTGAAAACAAGAACAATCAACCTCTCCAGAAAGTACCACTGACCCTCTAACCAATCTGGCTAGCCCACAATGGTCCAATAAAGGGCTAACACACTGTTCCCGAGAACTGTCTAGCGAGGGGACATCACACGTGTATGGCAACTCGAGAAGCAGTATGGCTTCGTAAGCTCCTTGCAGGATTGTTTGGACAATCAATGGAGCCTATTATCATTCATTGTGATAATCAAAGTTGTGTGAAGCTTTCTGTCAATCCTGTGTTCCATGACAGAACCAAGCATGTTGAGATCAAGTACCACTACATTAGGGATATGGTACTGCGGAAGGCTGTACAATTGAGGTACATCAGCACTGATGAGCAGACGACAGATATTCTCACCAAGCCTCTCGCCAAGATAAAGTTTGTGTACTTTCGAGATAAGCTTGGTATGGTGGAGAATCCAGCCTTGACTGAGTAAGAGTCTCAGTATCAGTGAGCCTTGTTTAATGAGTTCTTCTCTGAGAGAGAAGTTCGAGGTGAAATCCCTTGTTAATGCATTTTCCTGAGACGGAGGAATTTGAGGTGCAAGCCCTTGTTAATGCATTTCTCTTTGAGATTTGAGGTGAAAGCCCTTGTTTCCACCCTCTGAGCCTGAGTCATGGTGGATGTCATGTGTGAGACTCCATGACACATCTTGTACTTGTGAAAGTCACGTTGAGGTGACAACATCACGCAAGTGATGAACACTTGTACTTACCATAGTATGGTTGTAGCCATTATGGTTGATGTCGTGTTGAGGCAATATCTAATATCACAATGAGGTGATATTCTTCCTTTCACATTTGGTTGTAGCCAATGTGATGGACATCATGTTGAGGTGATATGTCCTGTGCAGCTGGAAGTCTACTCCCTAGCTGAGAGGGAGTGTTAATGATATTGGACAGCGTCATAAGTAACTTCTAGTAATCTCCTTTTGATAATAAATTAAATGATAGCATTATGCTATTTAATTTATTCGAGTTCAAGAGGTGCGATACTTATGAAGAGATTTATATTTGTTAAAGCAACAAACATTAAATGAAATAACACGTCCCTTGTGTTATGGCCGACCTCCTCTCTTGGCGCGATTGGACGCATCTAATTAGAAGAATATTTATTATCATCTTTGGCCGACGTGTATTAAATGTAAGGTGGCGACTCTTCAAGTTGTATAAATAAGAGTTCGCTTTCTCATTTGTAAATCATCAAGTTTATCAAGCAAGTTCGATTCATTTCATACAAGTGCGAATTTCTTCAAGAGCAGGTTGCAAATTCTTCAAGAGCAGAATTAGATATTAAGGAGGTGCAGATTATTATCTGTCTTTGCATCTTGTGTAGGTGCTGAATATTGGCCTTGTGATTGGCCTCATTGTAAAGAGAATTGTTGCCACTATTTATATATATAAGAGAGATCTTTGTTGCTGGGTTTTTCTCCCTCAAGAGGAGGGTTTTCCTAGGGTATCTGCTGTGTTATTGTCTGATTTTGAATTAATTTTTTGTGCATTAAATCTGATCATTAAAATTTACACAGGAGGCCACTCTGAAAAATGCTTCCAACGAAAACTAACAGCCGAACCACAATGTTGTGCCACCTTATAATGCTCCACGGTATCCCAGCCAACCGCAATAAAAACATCACAAAGGGACTGGAGGTGAGGAAAAGAATAGAGAATAGGAGGGTGACCATCCCAAGAATCTGACCAAAAAAGAGTCTGTGACCCTAAATGACAGATCCAAAAAAGCGCACGCTTAATCACCTGCGCCCCTACTTTCAAAGTTTTCCAAATCATAGAACCACTCCTTTCTAGAGGATAGTGAGGAACCTCAAAAGAAGCAACACCACGAAGATATTTATGGTTGAGAATACGAGCCCATAACTGGTGCTGATTGGTACAGCATCGCCAGTAAAGCTTGGCAGCAAGAACTTTCCCGTTCAAAATAGCAGAGTGTAAACCAAGACCACCCTCCTGCTTTGGTCTACACACAAATTCCCACTTAACAAGGCTCCACTTTGAAGACAACAAATTACCACTCCAAAGAAATTGATGTGTGAGAGCATCAAATTCCTTGAGGAAATACATTGGAGCCGCTTGAACAAAGCACCTGTAGATGGGAAGGGCCTGGATAACAGACTTGAGAAGAGTCACTCTAGCAGTTGTAGACAACCACCGATGAGTCCAATGAGTAACCTTCTGCCATAGCTTATCAAGCAACAACTGCCAGGAGGACTTGGGTTGACGACCAACATCAAGAGGAATACCCAAATAGACAAAGGGAAGAGACCCTATTTGAAACCGCAGAATAGCTGCAATCCATTGCTGGATAGCCTGAGGAGTATTAAAGAAGAAGATAAAAGACTTCTGCTCATTGACTTTCTGGCCTAAAGTCGCAAGGTAGATATCCAAAGCTTGCCTAAAGGATTCAGCCTCCCGAATATGAGCCAAACCCATAAGAGAGATGTCGTCCACAAATTGGAGATGAGAAAGCGTTGGCAAGCCCAACCCCCACTGCCACCCATGAATCAAGTTTTGAGAAACCCGATATTTAAGAAACCGACCCAGCCCCTCCGCCATTATAATAAACAAATAAGGAGAGAGAGGGTCCCCCTGATGAAGGCCCCTAGTAGCCCCAAAAAGCTCAGAAGGTTCACCATTCACAATAACCGAAAAAGAGGAAGAAGTCACATAGCTCAAAATCCAGCTCACCCAATTAGAAGAAAAACCAAACGCCAACATAATCTTCTAAAGAAAACTCCATTTAACTCTGTCATAAGCTTTGGCCATATCCAACTTCATAAACATAGACCTATCCTTAGAGGTTGCCATGGAATAAATGACCTCAGACGCAACCACCACCCCATCTAGAATTTAACGACCCGCCACAAAGCCGACTTGCTCCTCATAAATGATCACAGGCAAACAAGATTTGAGCCTCTCAACAATCAATTTCGTAATAATCTTAACCACATTACAAAGCACAACAAGTCTAAAGAAATCAAGCTTGTCAGCACCTTCCTTCTTAGGAATGATAACCAAAAAAGTAGCATTGAGGGCACGAAGCATTTGCTTGCTATGAAGAGACTCCTGAACCACCTACAACAAATCCAGCTTCACAATATCCCAAAACTCCTAGAAAAATTCAACTAGGAAGCCATCAGGGCCAGGAGTTTTCCCCTTATCATCCCAAACACAACCTCCTCCACTTTCAACAAAGTAACTGGGCAAATAAGAGAAGCATTCAAATCATTAGAGATCAAAGAAGGAATGCAAGCAAGGACCAAATTCTCCTCAGCCTCTGCAGGAAGTGAATCCTCAGTAAATAGAGTAGAGTACAACTGACGAGCCTCTCTAGACAAAGCTTGTTGCGAAGAGATCAAAAGACCCTTAGAATTAACAAGAGGAGAAATAAAACACTTATTCCAACGAGCTTGCACTGAATGATGGAAAAAAGCAGTATTCCTGTCACCCTCTTGAAGCCAATCAATCCTAGCCTTTTGTTTCCAAAAAATCTCCTCACGAAGCTCCCACTTTTCCACCAATTTCAGAGCTTGGGCCTCATCATGTCCAAGAGCCTCCAAGAATCCCAAATCCCAAATTTGGCGAGTAATAACAGGAAGGCGATCCTGCGCTTCTCTTTTCTTGGCCCAAAAATTACCAAAACACGACCTATTCCATCGCTTGAGATGATACTTGACATAGTGCAGCTTCTTAACCAGAAAATACATAGTTGTACCGTATGTAGGGGCTCTATCTTGCCACCACTGAGCAACAAGATCACCCAAAGAAGAATCACACAGCCACATAAGCTAAAATTTGAAAGGTGGATTCTTTGGATTTGGAAAAGTTGAAGCATAAAACTTAATTGGCCAATGATCAGAGCCACACTAGTGAAGAATCTCAGAGCAAGTGACCAAGCTCCCTCTAACCCAAGAACTAGAGACAAGGAATCGATCAAGCCGCTCAGAAATCGCTTGAGGCCCACTTCGTCTATTATTCCAAGTGAATATTCCGTTAGAGGGTTTAACATCAACTAGAGCAAGAGAATCCATGTAACGAACACACTTGTACGATAAATTTAAAACCTTAAAATTCAGTCACAAAAGTAAGAACAATATCATAATGATAAAATTTTTCCTTTCAATAATATAAACAAGATACATCTTTTGCAACTTTTAACTATTTCATTCCAAAAGAAATTACAAAGAAAAAAAAGAGAAATATACATACATAGCCCGTAGGCTTTTGACACCAATAGAAGTAAGAAGGGCCAGGAGTTCGTCCTGTCAAGTCTTGGACCATCAGTCAGGTACTGAGGAGGAGAAACATCACTCGGGCGCTTTTCCGCCAACCACGGACTTATAATGCGGTCCCCCGCACAATCATTTTGCAATGAACGGCCCTCCCTTCCTTCGAAGAAGAGATTGGTTGGGTAACCTTTAATGACTACCAACTGGACATAGTGCTGTGATCCTACAAGGCTAGTTTTCGTGCAACCGACAACTCTCAAACTAGGATGTATTTCGGGATCACGGTGAACTGACAGTGTAGTACTACAACTAAATGGTTCCTTACACTACTTTGGCCAAAGTGTTTACGTTCAACGAAGAACATAGGTCATATGTCACATTCACTAGCCAGGTTCAACTTGACTTGAGGCTATCTTATTCTACGCGTAGGTTGGTCTATCAGGGTAGTCCGTACCCTAGACTTCCTACAACAATCTAACTACTAGAATGACGAACATTTTAACAAGATCTTACAACTAACGCCTTTATTTAGGATATTCTCATCCTAGGAATACAATAACTTGACTAAGTTATTTAGTATCTAATTGTAGCATATAACTTGTAAATGTTCTCGATTCAATCCTAGTAACTAGTAACTTATACACAAACATATGCTCTATATATGGAGCCATTAAATACTATGCAATTTACTTTTCATTATCTAATGTAAACTGTACACCAATGACAACAAAAACCAAGAAAAGACTACATATATGAAACATTTTATTTCACAACTTAACACATGTTAAGAAACTTTTCTTCTTTCTTATTCAATCCTAAGTAAACCAGTTATTCAAACACTTTCCTTTTCAGTCATGAATATAATTCAGAGTTTTATCAGATTACTAGAATATTAGAAAATATGTAAAAGCAGGAATTAGCATGCCTGATAAAGCTTTCCAGATGTTTGGAAGGGTAACTCATTCTCTTGCCTTCACCCAGATGACTTTCAGCTGATTATGAAACAAGTACTCATTACAACGATCTGGCAATTCCTTACTACTGCTCTCTACTCAGAGATTACTTCTCTTTAACAGAATAAACTTAATAATTTTCTTTCTAATGGCGAATTCTCTCTTAGCTACAAAATGCTCTATGAAGTCTTGATTGTAAATTCGTGTATCTTATGAATGACAAACGCAGGTATTTATAGGGTTGCCATTTGAACTGTTTCCTTCTTCTATGGCGCCAGTACTGCCAACAAGATTTGGAATGTTTCAAATTAAAAACGTGTTGCATAATGGCAAGGGTTTCGACTTTCATTATTGACAGCAATGACGTTTTAATCAAATTCGAAATTGCTTAGTTTTTAAAATCGTGACAGCTCTTGATTCAGGCGCGTTTTTATTGCTAGGTTAAATGACAAGTTTATTATAAGACTTTTTCTCAGCTCCAAAGGCGTCCAGATTTCGTTTTGTTTGCCAAGCAAGAGTTTAGTCGGCCATTTTCAGACGCCTGGCCCTAGTCGCGCGATTTTCCTGTGCGTTTTTCTTTTCCTCTGCCATTTTTACGGCTTAGCTTCTTTATTTCGAATTTTTAACTTTTTAACATTTCAATACATTTATCTGATAAATTTTGGCAATGGTTTAAAATAAAAATGCAGCCCAAATAATTCGATTCAATGAATTATTCCTCATTAGAGAAAATCGCGATTTTATACCTTTCATCGATTTAGTCACATTTCTCTATGGAGTATTTTTAATAAAATGTTAATTTACATTTCATCTTGATTTTCAAAACTTTTATTTAAATATATTTATATATATTTTATTCTATTAAAATATTTATATAATATAGTTTTAAATAATATCGTATACCTTTATAAAAACTATATTATATTTATATTTTAATATAATATTAAATGTATAAATATACTTCTTTATACTTATACATATATATACATCTACATTATACGTCTATATACTGTGAGCTAGTCAATACTATATGTAACCATGTATATGTATATATATGTGTATGTACAAATTCCGAGGCAATATTCCGTTTTCATATATATATATATATATTCACTCATCACGTTAGTTGCGGGTACGTATACTTGTATATATAATTATTTATATACTTTATGTATAAGTATTCATAAATACACTTATATCGACGCACACGTATGGCATATCCTTCTGCTCAATACGTTGTATCGGCATGAATGTACTTATGGGTACTTGTACATATCGTATTCATATGTATATATATACAAATACACATATCCACCTCTAACAAGAAATATTACTCATAAGATTATACTGGCAAGCATCACTTATTTACACATTCAGAAGAAGACACGACTCCTAATGATACTAGACAAGCCTACGGATGACTTACCTTTAACCAGAACAATGACTTAGCTTACTCAGTTCTATGGTTTGTGTGTGTATGTCCAATTGGTATCCATTACTGTTTACCCGACCAAGTTCTTCCCCGAGTGATATCTCTCCTCTGTCTCGAGGTATGAACCTGTTTCCTGCACATCATGACATGCCAACGGAAGTCATTTGCTCAAAAACCAAGGTAATATACATAAAGCATCGTAGAAAGTTAGAACAATATTATTCCATAACTCAATATGCTAATTTCATTCAAGAATTACATCAATAGGAGTATCAGATAATGAGACAATCATTAAGACACTTTCAATTGATCACAAGAACAATTTAATTTATTCAACAGAAAGATCCAAACATTTACAATGTACTTCCTATGCAGTAGTAGCTATACAATCGGGGTGTAACAATCCACATTAGTCTGAAACAAATTTGAAGCAGGACCAAGCCTAGGCAACCCTCCTCTTTTCTCCTCCAAGCTCAAAACAGAATTGAAATCACCAACTAAGGTCCAAGGTAGAAAAGGTGCACAAGACCTAACATACCTGATATGAGCACAAAGTTGGATTTTACCATGGATGTCAATCAGAGCATAAACATTACTAACCAAAATAGTCTCACCAGATTCAAAAACTGAAGCCAACACAAAAATAGCAGACTGGCTAGAAATCCACCAACGAAGAACAACCTTACGAGGATCCCAGAAGAGAGCCAGACCTCCAGAGTTTCCCCTAGAACCAATACACTGACACTGGCCAGAAAACCAAATACGAGGAGCATGTTGAAGCATGAGGTCCACCCGAAGCTTAGTCTCCTGAACACAAAAGATATCAAGAGAATGAACCACAGTCAAATCCTGAATAGCCTTTTGACGAGAGGTGCTATTCAACCCCCTTGCATTCCATGAAAGAATAATCATGAGGAAGGTTGAGAGAAGTGGGCCTCAATGATCTTAACAGAGCCAGATTCCACCAACAAATCCCCAGTGGATTTAATCTTGTCCACATCCTTCTTATGACCTACTTTAGAAGAATTTTCAAAATGCCCCTTTTTGAGAGGGCGTTGTAGCACCCCCAAAGTAGGAGACGATCCTCGACCTTTACCTGAAGAGAGCACCTCCTTAGCTAAATCCGCTAATACAATATCATCTTGCACATCTGTAGAGCCACTAGGAGGCTCAAAAATCCCCTGCTTCAAAGCTGGAGAAATATTCTGAACAACAATTGCCCGCTCCAGCCCTGTATCCAGCCCGACATCCATGCCAGTTGCCCCAGAAGAAATCTCAACAGGAATCCCCTCCTCCAAGGCTTGATTATCCAGGACCTCAAAACGATTGAAACCCTGATCACTCTGTCTATCCTTAGAGGCTCGCTTTTGACCCCTCCCTTTAGCCCTCGGCTTAATAGGAATAAAGCCATCCTTATTAGGCCCACCCTCAACCACAAGCGCCTTGCCTTTATCCCCCTTCTCCACCAAAGGCCCAGAAGAGGGAGAAGAAGAAACCCTCGCCACTTTGGGAGCCTGAGGACAATGGCGCTAAAGGTGTCCATACTCGTGACAAAAGCGACAACGAAAAGGAAGGGACTCATAATCTAACTGTTGAATCCACGAGGCAAAGCCAATACAAATTTCCAACGAATCCGACAAAGGGTTATTTAAATCAATTTCAACACAAATGCAAGCATAGGAGAATGCCTTTTTATCCAAAGTATTATGAGCAATGGTAGCTGGCTTCCCCAACAAAGCAGGAATCTGTTGCAAAATATCCTCCCTCCAAAACTCCAACGACAGCCATGGTAGACGAACCCAAACAGGGACCCGTGTAGGTAGATCCTTTGCTGCATTAAAACGTCCATGTCAAGGCTTAATGAACAAACCAACATGATTGTAAAAATACGGCCCTCCCTCAAAAACACGATTACGATTCGAGATGCAAGAAAAATCAACCATGAAATAACCATTCGTAGCCACCAAAAGATTGAAATCACCTTCAACCTGCCAGGTCTGACAAATCTAGGACTCTAAAGCCGAGAGAGGGACACGAATACCCAAGAACTTACAAATCAAAACATGTTGGCTCCAATAAGATATGTCCTCCTGCACCGATTCGGGAGAAATAACTAGAACAGGGCGATCTTGACTCCGCGACAAGCAACCGTTCACTTTCTTGAGTTTAGAGCTCTCACCCACAAAGGACGAATCCGTCTTCTGAGCATGCATGGCTGGCGAAAACGCCTGAGATGGCTTTGCCCCAACAATCACCAGACTTTTGGAAGCCTCTGCCATATCTCCACACCGAACCCCTACACAGCCCACACTGCTTCCACTCACTCCAAACCCCTTCCACACTGCATCCACCATCCACTTCCCCCTCACCGCAGCACCACCCACAACCCACAGCCAACACCCTTCTCCCGCACAGACCCCCACGCAACAGACAAACAAAGAAGCCCCGGCCTGAAACCCCACCCCGAAAGCAGCAAACGCCCTCCAATAGGAAATAACCACTGTGCGAAGGAAAGAAACATACATGCAAAAGCAACAGAAGACCTGCATGCACCCTCACAGGCCCCGCGCAGCCTCTCCCTCACGAAGCAGGCGCAACACCATTGTGGATTGTACTTTAGTTGTGCATTCTGTACGCATATTTTTAATTGCCTTTGGTGCTTATCAAATTTCAACCATGTTATAATATTTTATTATAATTCATTTAGCATTTAAAAGGCCATTAAGGAGGTGGAAAATCACATAAAGATGGTGAAAAGTCATTTGTTAATATTGCCTATATATAGTAAAGAAGGAGATATCGTAAGGGACATTTAGCCATTTTCATACAATTTTGTATAGGAAACAGGAACTCGAACTTTGAGCTCATTTTTGGGAGAATATGATGAACAATTTGTAGGACTTTGTGCCCCTTTTTATTCTTTGTGTATTTTCATACTATTCTTTAGTATAAAATGTATTTCTTCATCTTTTCCTTTTCTTTTCTTATGTTTTTGAGTAATCCAAATGGTCCTCTATATTTATTCCATGTTTTTGAGTAATCCAAATGGTCCTCTATATTTATTCCATCTACGGTTTTCTCTCCTTTTTAATGTCCAATCCCAATCTGATTTTGGGCTTTGCAATTTTGTTTGATTAACTCAGTTTGACAAATTGGACATTTTGTCAAACAAGTTTTAGGCTGTTGAACTGATCATTCTAATGGTTTTGATATTTGCAAAATCTCAAATGACAATCTCAGAAATAAATAACAACACACTTGCATTACTTCATACTAAGGAACATGCATTACATTCGGTGAGGCAATTACATTATTCCTTTTATTTTTTTCTGAGCATTAACATTAACAATAATATGCAAACTCAGAACACAAGATACAGAGCTCAATATTTAAATACCACTTTGGTAAAATCCTGGAGTGAACAGCTGCTCCTGGTAAATGAGATGCCTACTGCAGGTTCAAACTGTAGCTGAATATTAACTCTGAGTATAACAGCAATACCACGCCTGGGAATGGATATAATCTGATTTAGTGCTATTACTCATGTCCAACTGTATTCAAACGCCCCTTTAAATATTGCAGACTGAAATTAAAATAAAGACCAGTGGCTGAGCGTTAATATGCAGCAACAGCAATAAGGGATAGGACCACGGCCTCCTTCAAACCCTCAACAATATGACACGTCCAGCTTAGTATGAACAGCAATGATTGCCCAGCTCAAAGAGTGTAAATAAAGACTATTTCAAAACCTCACGCCTCCACAATGGGTGTATAATAGCTCAATACATAATGACCAGCATATCTGAAAACTCTCAATGTCCAAATGTGCAGCAAATGATATGCATTAGTCCTCAGCAATGCAAGCACAAGTATGGAAAAAGAATAGTTCCCACGCCCAGCTGTGGTAATCCTCCATTAACCTCTGTAAATCCTCACTCTGAAAGATGAACAATGTTTGCAATTTTCCAATAACTCCTCGAAACCCTGAATTTTAAACTCTCCTACAATCAATTTGAAGTGCAATACACAACCCTTGAATGGAACTGTCAGCTAGCAGCCTTGGGAGATCTTTCACTCCTGTAGCATGCTGTTCCTCATGAGAGTTTTCGTCCAAAATGAAGCCGAGTATTTCTAGACTCTCGAGTTCACCTGCAAAACCCTTGTCAAAAATTCTTCTTCAACATGAAATTGCAAATGAGCTCCAAATGGATTTTTATATTTACTCCAAATCCCCACGCCCAAATTGGCATTTGAAATACATTTCATTTAATTTCGATTCCAGCCTTATAAGCCCTTTTAAAATTGGCGCTTAATTTTATATTATAAAGTATACTTTTAAAATCACTTATATCCCCTTTAATATAAAGTCCCTTTTAATATATATTAATAACGCATAAAGTTAAATACTTTAATTTAACTTTATAAATAACATTATTTAAAACTTAATGCATAGGACCATAATAAAACCAAGATAACTCTAAGATATAAGTCTGCCATCAAGCCCAATATAACACTGCGAATTGACCATACTAGAGATCCCAGTGACTTACTATAAATAGTAAGTATGGTCCAAGTGTCTGAATAAGCTTCAGAAAACACATTGTGAGAGCCCTGGCAAACACTGAGTTGGGAAAACACTGCCTAAGCTCAAAAGGTTGACTGAACAAGTCCGCAAATGCCCTTCGAGGACCCCCTAAGCACCTTGTTAGTCCACGGGGATCAAGTGATGGACTAACCTTTGTAAAAGATAATTGGCCTAGGAAAAG
>VDFB02146021.1:0-10902 GCA_007258455.2 Sequoia sempervirens | reverse complement strand
TTGTGAGATTTTGTTTGTAGATTTTAAATATATTTTTTTTAAAAAATTGGAATTAAATTGTTTTTTTTTTTTTTGCGTCTCCTTTGATAACTAGTTTTTAATAGTAAACAACATTTTTTAAAAGTGATGTGTACTTCGACACGCATAACTTTTTTCTACAAAGGATAAATTTTGATTCTTTTTAATTTAGGTTGCTAACACTGGTATCTATTGGTTTCATTTTGTTTCATAACGTTTTGTTGAATATTTTTTTTTTTTAATTAAGTTTTGAAGTCAAAACATTTACAATTTAGACATAGGTGCACTTCGGCACGCATAACTTTTTTGGTATGTATTGAAATTCAATTTTCTTTTTTTTGTTAGAACGAGGACATCAATACCTAGAGGATATATATTTTTCAATTTTTTTCCTCAAATTTACTATTTTTCCATAATGATTTTTTATCAAACTTGAGGTTCAGTTAAAAACCTATGTACAGTAAAACTAAAAAGTAAAATATAAAATAAAAACAAAAGATATTAAATTTATAGTCGTTGGAAAGCACATTTTGATCACTACAATCATCCAACTTGGTTTATCAATTTGACTCCATTTGTACCTCCTTCCAAAGCTTCGATAGTCAAAAAAATGCATAAATTTTGAAATGGTGGAGGGGAAGGTGAAAAAAGGGGGTTCATTCGAACCCCCTTCATTAGAAGGGGGGTTCATTCGAACCCCCCTTATATGGTGCAAAAGAGGGTTCATTAGAAGGGAGGGTGGTTCATTAGAAGGGGGGAGGGTTCATTAGAAGGGGGGGTTCATTAGAAGGGGGGTGGTTCATTCGAACCCCCTTCATTAGAAGGGGTAAACCATTTTAAATTTTTTTATGAGAATTTCTAATTTTTCTTCGTTCAAAAAATTGTAACCCACTATTGTGGGTTTACCTAGCTAGGTGTTAGGAAATTTCCCTAGTCAAGTATAAGACTTACCAATAGGAATGGGATGGGACAAGGTCTATTATGGATGGAAGATGAAGGAGAAAGGGTAGAGGACGTCAACCTCTTGGAAGTCATAAAGATGACAAGGCCTTATGATTGATGTCAAATGGGAGATGATGGAAGGTAATGGAATTATTATGAATGAAGGGTGACTATGAGGATTGTGAGGAATGCATGTGAATGATGCACAAGAATCTAAGGACAACCCTGATCTTGCTCCTAGTAAAGCTAAAAATGAATTGATAAGTGATAATGTCAATGACAAAGTTGTTCGACATGGGAAGGACACATCCTAAAACAACATGAGGATGAGTGTAATGTGACTAAAGGATCAAGGTTTGCAACAAGGATAAAAACAAAGCCAAGGAATGTTTTGGATGATGCACTAGGATGCATAGCAAGATTTTATGGATTGAGTTGGTTGCATTTGGGATGACTTGGTTAGGACTAGATGGGATGATGGAGGGATGTTGCATAGGTAGATTAGAATCCTTAAAACATTAACAAGGGAAAACCAAGGCATGCAATAGGAATGAAAGGATGGCTGGTTGATTTTGGTAAAATATCTTAGACATGAGGATTATTAGATGGTAGAATTAGCATATGATCTTCAAGGACTACGTCACATAGGAATAATTTTTTCTTCTTTCCAAGGTATAGGTTTGGAAAATGTTGTGATTAGGTGAAAATCCTCGTCCTAAAGCATGCAGCAACAACAAGAAGTAAAGAAACAATGAAGAACATCTAACACCTCAAGATTGGGAAAAATGTTGAACTTGAACAAAGAAGATTACATGAAACGATTATACCTTGTCAAGTTGTCCCTTGGTTGGCCCTTCGATCTTCGATGCTTTGTATGCTCCTTGGATGGAAAATGAGATTCAAGATGCAAGATGAGCTTGAATGTGTGATAATGGTGGATTCAAATGCTATGATGAAGGCAAGTTGGCTAAGTATGGCTTCAAATGACAAAATGGCAAGAGTTTGGTATCAAATGCATAAGGTTTCTTAAATGAGAGAAAAGAGGGGGGTATTTATAGAATAATTTGAATTCTCTAAAGAATTCAATGGTTGAGATTAAGCCAACAAGGCCAAGATGAAGGATTATGGTGAGTTGAGGACTCACAAGCCCTAACATCTTGACATGTGGAATGTGAAGTGCTTAGGAAGTGATGATGTGTAAGTGAGGTGGAATAAGGACAAATGATGTGGAGGAAGGACAAGTACCTTGCAAGTACCTTGGGGGATGAGAAGATTTCCTCAAAAAGGAACTTGTTGTCCCCAAGTGAGAATAAAAATGACTTTTGAGGAATTTTAGAATTCCTCAAAAATCTCCATGGGAAAAGGGAAAGTAGTTGGGAAAATAAATGTGAATTAAAAATTCACATGCTTGGAAGAATCTCATGGACAAGACAAGGTTCCAAAAAGGGAAGCACTTTTCCACATGTGACTTGATGTGACAAGTCAAAGATTAAATGGGGAAGAGTCCAAATTTGACTTGATGTGACAAGTCAAAGATCACATGGGAAAGAGAAAAAAGGAATTTAATATTCCTTGGAAGGATAAAAAGAATTAAAAATTCCTTGGGAGGTTGATTAGGCTAGTTAATGAAGGATTAGAGGAGGGTTAAGTGGCTAAGAGAGATTAAGGGCCAACTTGCAAAAGTTGGAGGATGTGACACATCCTAATCAAGGATTAGGCATGTGCACATTCCTAATGATGAGATTAGGGGAATAATTGGGATTAAGAAAAAGGATTTGACATGTGAGGAATTAAATAAATGTCATATTTATTTAATTCATTTGATGAAAGGGGAATTAAAGAGGTAAGGTATTTAATTATTTAACTAGATACCTTAGGGATTTGAAGAACTTTAGAGGTATTAATTAAATAATAGTGATATTACTTAATTAGTGCGGATAAGGGGATATTTAGACAAAGATGAAAAATTTGGACAAATATAAGTGTCCAAATTTATGTGTCTACATTTTTCCCCTCTTTGAGATGGTGTTACGAAGTAGCATCATTTCAAAGAAGATTAAAACATAGAACCCAAAAGAAGATGGTTAGATCGGAAAAGATGCCTCAATCATTCAAAGGAGTGACTAGGAAGGAAAAATGATGGGGGTGAAGATGAAAATTAGGGATGGAGGATTGGTTAGATCGGAAAAGATGCCTCAGTCATTCAAAGGAGTGATTAGGAAGGAAAAATGATGGGGGGAAGATGAAAGTTAGGGATGGAGGATTCCCCCTCGAGAGGACATGCGGGTTCAAGAGAACATGGGTGTGCTCTCAAAATGGATGAGACGATGAGAAGGTAGATGAAGAGGAGGATGCAAAGTGATGGGTAAGAGAGGATGGTAAATGATAGGTGATGGGGAAGCATAATTGGATTGAAAAGCAAAGGTGATGTTTCCCTAGTCAAGCTACAAGCCAAAATGGGTTGATGATGGATGGAGTGTTGTCATTTAGGGAATGAGATATCTAAAGACAACACAAAAGGACAGGGAAGGATACATCCCGATGATAATGAAAGTGTTGTTAATGAGGGAAGGATACATCCCAAAACAACATGAAGATAGGGAAGGATACATCTCGATAAAGAGGGTTGTTGATGAGGGAAGGCTACATCCCAAAACAACACCAAAGGATAGGGAAGGATACATCCCAATGATGAGGAAAATGATAAGGATGAGTGGGTTGAGGCTTGTAATAAGGCTGGAGACAAGACCAAGGATGTGATTAGATGATTTGTGCTAGATTGAGTTGATGAGGATCAGATTGAGATGTGAGATGGAATAAAGTGATGGGGGACAAGATGCTTAGAATAACCAATCGATATTACTCTAAGAAGTTTGAAGAGATGACGATAAGAGATTGGATGGATAGGGGAGGGAGATTCATGAAGGATGAATGGATGGGGGGGAAGACGATAAGCAATCCTAATGGAATTCTCCATTTTTAGAGCACTGATTTTTGCTATAGCATAAGACACAAGATGCCAGGGTATGGAGAACCAAGGCCTATTCGTGTCTAATGCATAAAACAAACACAACAAACAAGAAGGCTATTCCAACACCCCAAAGTTATGAAGACCTTGGTCAGGCTAGGCATTGGAATAATCACAAGCACAAAAGGATGCCCCAACATAACATAAGACCGTAAGAGTCTTGGTGGGTACTACGCGAGACAACCGAGAAGACAACAACAAAGAAAAGATCAAGATACACCCCTATGGTTACCAGTCAAAGCACACCATGATATGATGGATCAAGGCGACCATACAAGTGATGATAGGGAGCTCAAATGATAAACAAAAGCTAGAAGCATCAAAAGATCGCAATCAATTTCAAACATCCTTTTCCATAGGATCAAGGGGATGGATGGGATTGATGAGGTCTATTTGGAAGGATGCATCCTATTGAGACCAATGATGGATACTAAACTAAAAGATCGATATGACACAGGATACTCAGAACCGATTGGATCTACTGATACTGGTGGATCTCATTTGTGAAGAACCAACTAGATAAGGGCACAGCTTGATGACATGACATGAGATGCGAGACACAAGACACAAAACTAACACACCCTAAAGACCTAGGGCCTCGATGGCTGATCAAAGATTATCCTTTCCTACGTGAAAGCACAATGCCCTCGTAGTTCGATAAAAGGATAAACACTGACCATGGATAAAAGAAGAAAGAGGATGAATGAGGACCAAGGAGGGATGACAAAGATAGGAGGGATGAAAGGAGCAAGACCGATGATAGATGATAAAGGAACCCCGGGGGTGGATCAAATGATCAACCTTGCCTACGTGAAAGCGTAGGGGCAACGCAGTTCAAAAAAATGACCAAAGACAAATGAAAGATAAGGGATGATGATATGATCACTGATAAGTGGATAAAAAGATAGTCCTATTGGATAAGATAGGATGATGGTGATGATGGGACCGAAATGATAAGACAAGACTGACCTGTTGGATTGGATAGGATGATGATGATCACAAAAAGCTCAGAGATGGGATAGTTATTCAAATCATCAAAATGAATTGGGAGGATGATAGGATGGAGAGATTACTGATGATAAGTGATAAGAGATTGAAAAGATGTGCAAAAGAAGCAAGAGTGATGGCGATAAGAGAGATGACATTGGATTGCATGAGGAGAAGCCGATAGCTAGGTACCAATGACAAGGGATTAAGAGATGGGATGAGGAAAAAGATAAATGGATAGGAAGATGAAAAGGATTGTTTGGATTGGTAAGGAGATAAGAATGGGGAGATGAAAGGGATGATAAGATAGATGGATAGGAAGATAAGGATTGGGATGAGGAAAAGGTTACCAAATGGATAGATGAAAAAGGATGTTATGATGGATAGGAAGATGAGGATGGTGAGATGGAAGGGATTGTTTGGATGAATGATGTCTCCAAGGACTTATGTCACAAAGAAGGAGGTGCCCCCACTCTAGATATGTCATCTATAATGAGGCAGGATTGATGGAAGATTAAAGGATAGGAAAATAGGGGAGTGAGATGGATATGGATAGGATGCATGGATAAGGAAGGGAGATTAATGGTAGCATGATGGGTGGACAAGGAAGATAGATGAATGCGAATAAGGATTAGGATAGTGTATGGGTGAGGGGAATGTATGCCAATAGGTGTCCAAAGCATGTATATATGTTTTCCCCTATCAATATCAAGATCACAAGGAGGGTGAAGGGATTGGGATAAATGGGATATGACAGGCAGGATGTGGAAGATATGTTGGATGGAGGAGATGGGTGAAGGGGATGCGGTTGATGGATGAAGGGGATGAAGCTACCCCCAAGTGCGGAAGTAAGCTAGACGGGGGATTTACACATGACACCTTTTTTCCAGGTTTTCATCATGGTACTTATCCAAGGTGCTTTTTTGCCAAGTTTTCACCATTGGATGAATTATTTCTCTTTACTCTTTTTTGATTTTTCTAATTTTTTGACTTTTTTGGATTTTCTTGGCTTTTTGGATTTTCATATTTTTTTGACAGAATGTGGATGGAGATGGAGAAGGATAGGGAGGCGGATGAGTGGATGTGGAAGACATGAAATAAAGAGATGAATGAAGGACTCAAGCATCAAATACCATATGAAGTATTAAGACTCCATGTTCGAAGCGACTGTTGGATGTTGGTACAACCTTATTAGGTTAAATGGATTATGCAAGAGCATGAATTAGAGGGATTTGATGGGGAAGATATGTGGGATAATAGATGGGATGCTGGAAAGGGTATGGATAGAATGATGGGGTAGGTGTGTGATGGGGTGGTGAGTTCAGGACCAACATTGGCACATGTGGTGGTGTATGTGAAAGGATAGGAGGATTAATGGATTGAGAATGTGGGGATAATGGAGGAGATGGGATAGTGAATTTTGGGACATAAGGAACTAAAACAGATTTAGGAGATGGAGGATGTGTATTATTGGCTTTTGGATTAGCAAATTTGGATGTTGTTATGGATGCTTCATTTGAAGGCATTGCATCTTTTTTCTTTGGGATCCACATGGTTTTAATTATTTCTTTGATGGGCCTTTGTGGCCAATGGGTATGATTTGGATTCTGGATTTGATTTTTCTTTTTTATCACCATGTCTTTTAGAGGGGACATGAGGAGATTTTGATTCATGTGGATGTTTAGATTAATGCATTTTTACTTTAGCATCCAAAGTTCTTTTGATAGCAATGGGATGGGTGCGAGGAGATGGATGATGTGGAGTGATGGAGGTAGGATTATGGGGATTATGTGTAGATGGAGGATGTGCAGGTACATACCTTTGTTGATCCTGAATAGGGGACATGTGAGTGGGATGTTTATGATGGATCACATAGATAGGTGATGAATGGATGAAAGGATGAATAGGATGAGATGGAGGAGGTGATTTTGGGATATAAGGGCCCAAAACAGACGTAGTGGGTGGAGGGACATAAGGACCCAAGATGGATGGAGTAGATGAAGGATGGGAGATGGTGGATGGAGGGATGTAAGGACCTAAAATGGATGGAGCATATGAAGGAGGAATATGGACGGTTGTTTTGAGGTGATACGATGGAGGAGGGATGGAAACATATAATCTAGTGGAGCGATGGGAAGATCCTATATTTCTTTTGGAAAAGGCTTGTTGAGGACATCTAGAGGTTGTACCAACATATTTAGATTTTGAGTATTGGGAAATATGTCCAGTACTTTGCATAAAAAAATTTTCTTTGACCTAGATGGGCTCTAAAATACCTTGCTTATGAAGGCCTAAACCTTTTCCTTGATAGTTCATGTTCTTAAGCATTCGATCCATGATAGGGTTTTTGTTATTCTGGAAGAATGATTTGAGTCCATTATTAGGTGGAGGATGATGGGTGGTATATATGCTTTGTTTTTCTTCTACAAGGAAACCACCATGGAAGATTGTGAGAGTACCAAGGGGATATAAAAGTGGTGTAGGGATAGTAGGTTTAGGTGACGATGGAGGATCATGAGATGGAGATGATGGGATAACAACATTTGGATGGGTGGTATCAGAAGAGGGATTAGGTGATATGACAGGATCTGGATTTGTGACGGTACGCGATAAGGGCTCATGAGATGGAGTAGTGGAATCTTCAATGTCAAGGGAATCTTGAGACAAAGTGGATGGAGGACTGTGATCTTGAGTAGGACTAGATGGGATGGTAGGATCTAGATCTGGAGAAGGAGATATGTTGGCATTCTTTGGATCGAGCTCTTGGAATGACTTATCTTGTGTGAGCAACATGATGACAGAGTGTTGGAAGGACTCTTCAAGTGGGAAAGATGGAGGGATGGAGGATTCAAGGAATTCATGGGAATGAATTTCAGTGATACTGGGAGTGGGAGAAGTCGACTGGATTTGGGTGTCTTTGATGGATTGGATGGATTGGATGGATCTAGGAATAGGGGGAGTAGATTGGATTTGGTTATCATTGATGGGTTTGATGGCTTCTAGAGTAGGAGATGGGGGTTCAATGGATTCAGTGATGATTTCAATGGTGTCAACAATTTGAGTGGTGCTAGGGGTGGTATCATCAATGATAGGTGTTGGATGGAGAAGGGTCTCGTTAGTAATGACCATGGATGATGGGTTGGGATGGAATGGTTCCACGACTTCATGATGTGGAGTTGGGAGTGTCATCTTTTGTATAAGTCCTTGGAGAGCTTCTGGAGTGAGAAACTTGCATACTCTAGGCTTAGATGGTGAGGTAGGAGTGTATGAAGGATTATGGATTGGTAGGGGATTAGTGCTATGGATTGGTGGATTAGGATTAGATTGAGGAACATGATTGGATGGAAGACTAGGAGTAGATGGAGGATTAGGATTGGATGGAGGGTTAAGGTAAGGATATTGGTGAATTAGGATTATAGTAAGGATATTGGGTTGGTGGATTAAGATGGGAAGATTGAGATGGTGGATTGAGATAGGGAGACGTGGATCACATATTAGGATAAGAAGATGTGGATGTTGGATTAGGGTAGGTTAATGCAGGTGTAGGATTAAGATAAAAAGGTGTGGAGGTTGGATTAGGATGAGCAGACTGGTAGGGAGGATTATGATAAGGGGACATGGATGGGGGATTATGATAGGGATATTGGGATGGAAAATTAGGATAAGAGGATACAGGTGTTGGATAAGAGGATGATGTAGATGAAGGATATGAAAAATATGCAGATGGGGAAGGTACTGGATATCCTTGTCAAAGGTAGAATAAGGAGAGTGATTAGGCATGGATGAAGACATAATGGGATAGCTTGAAGGGATGATTGGATATTGGAAAGTGGGTGGAGAAAGCTTACTAGCAATGATAGTGTCAAGGGGATCTATGTCGTATACTTCTGGATCGACAAGAATTTCATTATCGTTGTTGACGTAATTAGGGTTTCCCTTGAATACTATTGATGGAGGATAAGGATTCATGATGATGAAAGGATAAATAGGATGGATCAAATATTTTGGATGGAAATGGACTAAAGCTCAAATCAGGATTTAGGTCAAGCTCAGATCGGGATTGGATTAAAGCTCAGATTAGGATGATTAGATGATGCAATGGGATTGATTTTGATGATAAGAGTTGATTATCAAAGGATGATTATGACATCGAATCTACCTCAAGATGGAAGAAGATAGATTGGGTCCAAGGTGATTGGATAGGGATGTGATTGGATTAGATTGGATGAGATCGATCGATGAGATGATTGATAAGATCAAATAATGGATCAGATAGGATGATGAAAGGGATTCTAAACCCCATTCAGAGATTACCCTAAGTGAATTAGGATGCTGATTAATTGGATTAAATAATAGATAGATGATTGTGGCACCGAATCAACCTTGAGATTGAAAGTATATTGATTGGGCTGACGATGATGATTAACTTAGGATGGATGGCAATCATAAGAAGATGTTGATGATGACGATCAATTCAGACACTTAGGTCAATTTAGATAATAACCTAAAACAAAGCTCAGGGGATTTGGATGGGGAAGACGATGATCTAATTGGGGAAACAAATGATAGAAATGGATGAACGACTGCTTGGAACGAGTGAAGGAGGTTCAAAATGGATGAAAGATTACTCAGAACGAGTAAATGGATGATCGAGAGGGTGAGCGACTACTCAAAATGAGTAAATGACTGCTCACAACAGATGAACAAAACAACAACAAGAATACAAGAAATAGAGAAGAACACCTAATCAAGGATTAGGCATGTGCATATCCCTAATGAAGAGATTAGGGATGATCGAGAGGGTGACAAGTAAATGGATGATCAGAAGCTCATCTTCCATCTTGAAAATCCTCATCCTAAAGCGTAGGTGTGTGATGGAGTGGTGATCATTGTTGATGAGTGTTTTATTTACTTTCTCAACATAAGCAATGTGTATGTGCACTACCTCTCTTGAAAGGAAATCTCCAGCAACAAGTTGCTGAAAATCTCCCCAAGGTCTCTCGGGTGTCAGGTCATGACTTGCATGGAATTCCTCAATTGATGTTTGATGTGATTTTTCTAGTAATCACAGGGTGGACTTACATAGCTGGATGCGGAGTGGATCTTAAAATCTGAAGTTTCTGAGATGGGAGTCAAGGTGCATTTTGCTATAGGTTCAGACAACAGTTTAAAACTTCAATGTTTTCTTCCAATTATGGATTTACAATGTGCAATGAACCTTAGCATAGGTCACTAATTAAAAAAAAGGAAAAAGGGCAGGGAAGAAAGAAGGTTCCTGGATCTACAACTAACTGTGAATAGTAATCATGGAGTTCATGCCATGGACAACTTCTTTCAAACAAAATTTCACTTAACTAGAAAATTCACAGTCTCATGAAATTTGTTCTATCTTCTAAGGCCTGTAGATATTTCACCATTCATTCATCATATACATGCATGAACAAAGATAAAAGTGTGGAGCAGCTTTGAATTCAAGCCCAGACTAACTTTGCACAGCTATTTACCAGCAGCAAATAGCAAAAAGTATGGGCTAGGAAGGCATCTACACAACAACAATTTTCACAACTACAGAACAACATTACTAAAATCTACTCAAGCAATTTAAATCTATCTTAAAACAACAATGTAAATCTAAATAAAGCATCTAACAATGGAGGTTGAATCATGAAACATGTGAAGAACTCATAAAATGCACCAAGTCAATTTATTTTCATTAAAAATTCCAGCAGCATGTCTTTACAACAACTCAACTCTCTTTGGAAATGAGAGGAGACCCCCTATTTATAGTTCCCAAAAAGTAGAACGAATGGCCAAGATTCACTACAAACTAGGGTTCTACCTACCCCCCAAATATATTACAATTTAAAAATATAGTTTTGTCCTCATCCCTATTTCGTTATCTAGTGACAACACTATTGCATTTTGTC
>VDFB02146019.1:55593-80190 GCA_007258455.2 Sequoia sempervirens | reverse complement strand
TTTTTCTTTTGATTGATGCTATTTATTGTTGAGGTTAGACCTTTTAACTAAGGCCATTTATCGATGATAATATACTTTTGATGAGATCCATTTATTCTATGATAAGATGAAGCTTATGTGGCTATACTATGAAGTTATTTGTTACAAAGATATTTGTAAGTTAGGTCCATGAAGAATTTGTAGGCTATTCTTGGGATTAAGTTGAATCCAATGAAGGGGATATCCTATGCATAAAATATGAATGGTTTTAACAAATCAAGCTAGAATGGTTGATGAGAATGTGACGTCCATTCCAAATTAGGGGTGATGAATACTTTGGCCAAAGTGGTGTAATTCAACACTAGTTACATTGTCAGTTCATTGTGTTACCTTTGAGCATGCTATTCTGAGATTTTCATATAAGTAGAATATAGACATTGTATTGTAAAGTTCTAGTTATGTAGGACACAACACTGTCTCAATATTGGATAGTATTTTGAGGTTTCTGAACCAAACTCTTCATCAAAGGGTAGGGCCATCTTACCATAGTGTTAGATGTGTGGGGGACCACAATAAGTCTTTGGATGGTGGAAAAGCGCTTGAGTGATGCTTCTCCTCTTCAGTCAGCAATCCAAGATTTGAAGGAGGAATTCATCAAATTTGTATTTCTAGTGCCAACGGAGCTTAGATGAACTAGGTATGTATCTTGTATCTATTTCTATTAAAGATGGAAATTTTATTTTGTATCTTGTTTATGAAATTATTTCTTTGGAAATATTGTAACATTTCATTGAATGAAATAAGAAATATGAACTCTATTGCTATATCACAATGTAATGCAATGGAAGATTAGAATATTATTTATTTCAAATGTGCATGATATCTTTGTTTTAAAGATAAATTTTTATTGATATGTGATGGAATCGTGAATTATTTCACTTGTGATTAAAACATTGAAAATTCTTTGGAGTAGAACAATGGGCATGTTACAAATGGGAAGGAATGCAACCTATCACAAGATGAGACCAAAAATGTTGTAGTAGTGGAAGAAGTTCATATTAGAGAAGAACTTACAAAAAAGATGAAGATCTTTGGGAATTGGGATCCTGATGTGTGATTAAGTCCTAATTTTTAGAGAACACAACCAACAAGAAGTAACTAGAAGAATGGAAGAATATAGAAGAATACCTAGAGAAACCCATGATTAATGAAAATAGAGGAAAAATGGATCATCGCTATTATGGAGAAGAAATGAGAATGATTGAGGGAGAGAGTAGAGAAATGTTCATTTATGGTATAAAGGAGAAATATATATAAAAAAACTATCCTATGAGAAACAACATGCAAAACTAGGAAAAAAAAAATCTCCTCACAAAATATGAGATGAACAACATTTCTTAAATGACCAAATATAGAGAATGAGGAAATTCATATGGGTGTTTTTGTTTTGTATTGTTTATGTGCAAGTGAAATAGAAGGTGGTATGAATGGTGTAAAGATAAATGATGATTTTGAATAGACTAGGATCACTAAGCCTTCAAGGAGTTAGGAAAAGAGAAACAAAGAAAATTGGAAAAGAAGTAGGTCCTTTGTTCCAACAAGAAGTTGGAAGTGAAACAAGAAAATAAGACATTTTTTAGAAGTATCTAATTTAATGCAAATGAATACCATGGCTTAGTTCTACAAGTCCAAATGATGGTTCTACTATCTCACTCAAACTCTACCAAGATGTTTGATGTAGTAGTATCTTGGAATAGTATCAATCTTGCATCACAAAAAATTAAGAATTGAGTTCTTAAGTTTTTTAGTGTGTTATGTTTGTTAAATTTTATGTTCATATAAACTAACATTGAATGAGGAGGTTGAAAAATAAAATAAGGGGAGGATGATGTAAGCTAACTCCTAAAACTCAAGAAGTAGGGAGAACCATATCCCTAAAATTAGGAGGCCTATTTTATGATTTTAAAAGTGGGTTTTAATAGATCATTTGGTGGGGAAACAATAGTTATGTGTCTAATAAAATAGAAAGTTAAGAGAAAATTATGAGATGATGTCTTGTAGGAAGAGGGAGGATATTAAATAGAATATGTGTAATGATTTAGTTGGTAAGGGAGAAGGAATGAATTCATTTTTTATTAGTAGAATCAAGACTTTGTAAGGTCACTTCTATCTATAAGTATATGTTGTGGTATATTTTTTGAATACAATTTCTCGAGAGTGTGTACACCACTATTTATTTGCTATTATATTATGGATGTTTCACAATTTTTATTTTCTTGTGTTTTGAGAATTGTGTGAATGTTTCAAGGTTTGAACTATTGATCATACCTACTACATCAAAGATCATACATTATTTATCATCTACATCATTGAATCCAATTAATTATGACTTACAATTTCCAAGGTGAATATGTCATACTCAATTCTAACATTTTTTAGATGATAATCTATGCATTCTCATTTTAGAGATTGGTTTTGTAACTTATATGATAGACTTCAAAACTATCCATCATCCATAAATTGGCATGATAATGATAATAAGTCCTTAATATGTAGGCTAACTATAATTCTATATGCTTAAATATATGCAATGAGCATCATATGACTATGTTTACTTTCCTTTCTATGTATATGTAAATATTGATATTACTTGTGAATTATGTTAAAGATGTTATATTTCCTATTATTTTCATCTATGATAGGTGAAGGTTTTCTTGCAAGAATTTATTTTATTGGTTGCATTTGAATTTGAAATGTGGATAAATATTTTAAAATCAATTTTCTATTCAAATTTTAAATTATCTTTTTTAAAACAAAATTTGAGAAGAGACCCTTATGTCAATTAATATTTGTACAAGTACCTTAATTTAAATTGAAGATATTTAGTAGAAGTGAGAAATTTTAAATAATTGTATATTTAAAAGTATAAACAATAAAAATATATATTTATTTATGATACCTTAAAAACTATGAAATAGTCATAAGAAAGTATAACTTAAACTCAATTAACTTACATATATTTATACATAATGTAAATTTTGTAACATTTACACATAGTGTAAGTTTTATAACATTTACACATACATTTGATTAATAATATATTTTATTTTCAAATACTCTAACAATTATATGTCTTATATGCTATAATTGTAAATACATATATACACCTAAATTATAACATACTATTTTTTAATATTAGAGTTACGCATTTTATTGAAATTAATTCTGTTTAATTATTTAGCAATAAATTGTTTGATAGTAAATACAATTTTTTTCTTTTTCTTTTCAAGAAATATTTATATTTTTTATAATAGAGATTCAACATTTATACTTGTAAATGTTCCAATACTAGTTAAACTAATTATCATGAATATCATTGTTCTAAAATTTTATGTGTTATGAGTGGATTAATAGAAATGATGGATTTTTTAGGCTTTTTTTTGGGTTATTTTTGAGATATTATTGACAACTATTTGAAATATCTAAAAAAATTCCATGAAAAAAGCAATTTTTCTATATAAATACATAAATTTGATATTTATATTTATTTAAGTAATTTTTTTTTTATTTATTATTTCTCAATATATAGTAAAAAATATATTTTTAATAACTTTATATTAATATATTATAAAATTTGAATGTCTTTATATTTAAGAAATAGGTGTTAATTCTGTAAATAAAGCAGTTTTTAAATAATATTTATTATGTAATTTTTAAAATTTCCAAAATATAAGAGAAAATCAGTTAGCTATTTTATAAGGATTTGGATTCACACTATTAAAATAATAAAATATAACTTAAATTAAAACACATCCCTAAATTAGTATAAAAAAGATAACATTCTTTTTTTTAATAGGAATTTAATTTTACATAATTAAAATAAAAATTTAAATTAAATATTAAATTATTTGATTACAAATATTACCACTTATTCTTATTTTTCAAATTTTATTAACATCAAAACATAAAAAAATAAGAATTAAAATAAAATAACTATAATTATTATATTTATAATAATTAAATAATAATTATAATGTTAATTTTTATTAATTCTTATAATATGAAAAGCATTATAATTATGATTAGAATTAAAATTAAAAATATGATGAGAATTATGGTACTATTCAAAAATTAAATAAGTTAAAAATAAAATATTGCTATAATAGATATAATACTATTTTAGATTTCAAAATTATCATATTTTACTCATCATCTAAAAAAATTTATAATCTTCTAATTATTATGCACTCTATCTAATTTTCTTATATTAATAATTCATTTAATATATTTAATATTTTTTTTAATTGAATAAAACGAATTACAAACAATAAGAACTTCCATGAAAAATTCATTAAACGAGGAGACAATATCAACAGGGATTGTTGTTTGTTGTGGGAATCAGAATCAAGCCCTAATCCACATTCATGCAAAAATCTAAAACCACTGGGATTACAAACGGTACATCTGAGCAATATTTTCCCTCATCTTCAGCCGAGGCTGAGGACGTAAGATACAAAACCTTTTATACCGCTTAACTTGCAGGAAGCATCATTAATGGATTCCTTAACTTTCAGGCTCGTAGACGCAAATCTTCCCCAATTTCTGTTGCCATGGCTGCTTTCACCGTGTTTTCCACAATATCACTGTTGGGAATGGCATCGAATCCCTCGCAGATCTGCAGTCCAAGACCCAACTGCTCAATTACCAATTTGGCGTTTATAAATTGATCGAACGCCATGGGCCAGACCACCATTGGAACTCCAGCGCTTATGCTTTCTAATATGGAATTCCATCCACAGTGCGTCATAAAAAACGCAGTCGAAGGATGTGACAGAATGCGCAACTGAGGTACCCACCCATGGATTACCATTCCTTGTCTTTCGTTGCTTCGATGAAATCCTGGGGAAGAAAATCACAGGAATTAACATGGCCTCCAACTGGGTCTTTAATCGTCCAAATGAAACTCTGCTTACTGGCTGCAATGCCTCTGGCAAGGGCTTTCGTTTGTTCTTCCGAAAGAAAGGCCTGAGATCCAAATGAGATGTAAAGGACGGAGTTTTGCTTTTGGGTGTCCAGCCAACGGATGCACTCCGACTCATTGTCGACCCCATGTTCGGGTTTGTGTAGATGATTGGCTACACCCAAACGGGCTTACCCGTGGATTCCTCTAAATACCTAACATACTCTGCTTCGAGCCCGGCAAAAGTATTGACAAGCGTTGCAGTGCAGCTTTCTTTGGCCGAGGCATAGGCCTGCGGTAACGTGATACCCCCAGGGTAAAGAGAAATGAACTCCTCGCTTTCATCGCTTCTCAGAATTGGAGGCAACTGCGAACGCCTCAGATTCACATTGATACAGCGATCACGAATCTCTATGATTTGGCGGTCGCTTATTATATCCGAGACCTTAGAGGTATAGATATATTGCAGAAGAGAAGCCGCCATGGCTCCTGTCGTTTGGAACACAACACGCGGGATCCCGAATTTGGAAGCCGATTGTGCTGTCCAGGGTAAGAATACGTCACTTATGATGCAGGCAGGCTTCCGTGACGTCTCTGCGATGATCTGCTCCAGCCACTCTTCGAACGGCTGGGAAAGCTTGTGCGAATAGATAAACAGCCTCTGGGCCTCGATGAGGAAAGAGTATCAGTGCTTTCGCAGCCGGGGGGGAGGCCATGGATGGGCGGGAGAGAAAGAGAAACGAAACGAATAGAGGATCCGACCGCCTGATTGCAATTTGGAGACACTGGCGGCGGTGGTAATGAAGCTGACGGTGAGGCCTTGGGAAGTAAGAATTTTAGCCAAGGTGAGGAAGGGAATGAAATGACCCTGCGCCATGTAAGGGAACATCACTACGTGTTTGCCTTCTTTACTTTCTACCATTGCAATATGTTCTGCCTCGACCAACAGCTGGTTTTTGTCAAAATGTTGAGCGGCCTCGCCTGCTCTTAAGGCCTGATTTTCCATACTGATGTAATATTTTTATGACAAGTGGGTGGTGCATATTAGATTATCATATTTTATGAGGATTCCACTACTTAGTCTTACCTGAAATTCTCGGTCATTCTGGTAATAATTATATGAATTTGTTCCTTTAATTCAGCACTTGCACCCCAATGAGTGCAATACTTAATGCCGAGGATGATAAACAATGGTATTATTATGAGCATGTAGAAGCGGTGTATTTTTTTTGGTAGCAACGAGCTTTTGCGATCTTTGTCATTTGTCTTCAAAGCCTGCACAACAAAAGCAACGGGGTGGTTAGGTGTTTAGATTAGGTGTTGATGCAGACAAATTGTAGCACCAATTTTAAGATTAGAAGTGTGAATTGTGTAATGATTTGTAAGTGCTCGGAGGAGAGTTTTTCAAGAGAGGAATTTGTAACAACGGTATCAATGCACATTGGGAATTTGGGAGAGATATCAGATGGGTAGGAATGAGAGCTATGTACCATGATTTAGGAGAGACATAGTTGTTGTAAGCGGGCCTCCTCTCGTTTCCTTATGATTGCATATGGATTGCTTTGCATTTTGGAGTATCTTTCAAAAGAGAATGGTGGTTGAATGCGAAGATCATTTAACGATTGAACTCTAGATATGGCTGTAAATGTTAGTCCCTGCCTATCTATTTTACCAATATCAATTGTTGCTTTTTGCAATGTTAGGCCTTGAGCTTTGTGTATGGTAATAGCCCACGCCATTGTGAGCGGTATTTGCCTTCTATTGCCCAGGGAAACAGGTATTATCGGTATGCTCTTGGGGTCAAGCTCGTTCCATGGTGGGCCGTTGTAGGTATCGAACCTTGTTACAACATACATGGGAACATCTGGCGGTTTGGAACCTGGACTGTAAATGATTTCAACAACTTCACCAAGAGCTCCATTCACCAGTCCTGCTTGTGTCCATATGTTGGATGTGAGCATGATGCGTTGCCCTTTACAAAGTAAAACTTGTTTTTCAAGCTGTTCATCGTTAGTTGTTGTATCCATTCCACATCGAGTGCTTGTTGCAACACTAATTGCAATTGGACAGTTCAACGATTTTAACATTCTTCTGTTGTGTAGTCTAACTAAATCATTGGTAGCAAACAAGTGCATTGAATTGTCGAACTCTTCTCTTTCTCTTGATGTGAGCTGGTTGTCTGTGCGTGTCATTAAAAGTTGCCAATCTTCTTCTATTGCTTCTGCATTACGTATATTTTGCAAAAGTTGGCGGAATCTTCGTTGTGTTTGAGTCTCACCTTGTTGACGAAAGACTGTTTGTAGGGTGACAACAGTGGTAAATTGGTTCCACAATGTTTTTGCAGTTGAGTGGGATGTGTAAAGAGGTTTGTCCATTACGGGTGGCAATTGGGCGAGGTCACCGATCAATATTATAGACACTCCACCAAAGTGTAGATGTTGTCGATGTGGGAATGCCTCACGCAATCTTGTGTCTATTTTCAGTAGCAACTTTGGACCTATGAAGCTCATCTCATCAATCAAAATGTATCTTATATGTTTCATATCTTCTTGAAATGTTGTTAATGCCTGTCCTTGTAGTGGGTGCATGTCTTTAATAGGGATTCGAAGCGTCGAATGTATAGTTGATGCATGAATGTTAAATGCAGCCACCCCTGTAGGAGCTAATGTGAGTAGCTGGCTTTTTTGTTCTGGGCTCTTACTTGTGAGTGCTTTTCGTATGCGGGCAATTAGGTACGATTTTCCTGTACCTGCTGTTCCTTGAACAACCATGTGTAATGGTTTTTCTGAGGGGCATTCACTATGATCAATAATAATTGTGAGTGCTAGTTTTTGTTGCACTGATAGTTTATAGTCTGGGACATCCAAATTGCCTGCCATAGTCTCTCCTTGGCTACATGCCTTTTTCATGGGTATGAACTGGCTGGCAATTTCATGAAGATCTTGAGGTACCACTAGTTGATCCCATTTATTGTTGTTATCAAACTCACGCCTACCAAGCATCTGAAGTTCATTTAGGCTCACATTGCTTGAAGGACCCATTTGTGAAAATAATTCCCATTCGTTAAGTTCTGTTGTGTCCCTTGCGGCCATCTCTGTATCGCTGTCATCTTCTTCTTCAGTGGTTGCTTCCATTTCAATTGTGCGATTAACATGCCATACATCATATTTGGTTGTGTACATTTGCTTCCAATTTGCAATTATTGTATCTTTAGTAAGCCCTACCTCGCTTTCTATGCTTCGAAAATGTTTGTATAATAGTAGCTCGCTCCAACAAAATGTTTCAAAGTTGTTTGAGTCCTCCTTTGGGATGCTATAGAACTTTGGGAAAACATTGACAATCGCTTTTACCTCTCTCTCTTTCCATTTGCACCCTTTGCGCCTTGCAGAATAGGAGAAAGATCTTGCAGATTCAAGTAGTGTTATTGTTTCCATTTCTTGAGGTCGATTAATGTAGGAATGTAAGTAGCTTGTATGGAGGTGGATTTCATCTATTTGTCTTGTTATTCGTTGGAACACTTTCCGGCCAACATTCAAAGATGTGAATGGTCGATTACAAACAACAAGCGGCAATTTTTGAAGCATATGACATGTTTCTTGTGCTCCTATATCACGCTCTGCAACAAGCTCTGTGATGAATTTTCGGAATGCTGTAATAGCCATGTCATCTGTTCCCTGGCATGCAGATATTCTTGTTAACATATCAATACAAGACTCAGATGCTCTCTCTGCTTTTGACGCATACTTGGCAATGTATTTTAGTACAAGTGCTCGTGAGATAACTGGTTGGCAATCTATGTTGGCTCTCCATATCAACAACATTTCTGGATTATGTATGTTTAGCCTATCATCATTTCTTGCAGGTTCATATTCTTTCTTCCCATTATCATCACATGATAAGGTAGATACAATTTGTTCTTTCCATGGAGCTTTGTATCGACACTGTAGTTGTTTCCCCTTTTTGCGTAAGCATGTTCCCTCTCTGCATTTTGTGTGCCTTTGGACACGGTTGATTACCTCCTCATAGTCATGAGAGGGATCTGTAGCTAATATCTGAGTTGTGTCTAGCAAGCATGGGTCATCGTGTTGGGGACGGTAGACTGTGTTGTTTCTAAGTGAAGCAGGACGAGGGTTCCAAGCACTTACATACTTGTCGAAGAATTTCCTTGCCTGTTCAACTTCCGTGTTGTTCTCCCAATCAAGATTATCCATGTTCGGTGCATTTTCGAGCCAAAGGAATCCATGCACATGTGCAGTGCCTCGATGCTGCCATTCATATCTATACCAATAATCTTTTGCACCAAGAAGTTTTTGGATGACCTCTTCACGGAATACTGTAAATCGCTGGTGCAGATATAATGATGTGGTGTGGGGATTATTGATTACATTGTCCAAGCGTTGTTTGTTTGTTTGCATTTCCACTTTTATGTCATTTGAGAGCAATAGTTGCAGGTCCGGCCACTTTGTGTCTGCTGCACTCAATGTGAAAAATAAAGTGGGTGACCCTATTTGGTTGATCATATTTGTTAGCTCATAATGACACTTGTTCCAATATGGTCTTGTGCCTCGAATTGAAGATCCAAAGTGCATGAGCTCTTCAGCTAATTGTGTGTCAGGAAGGTTTTTCAAGTGTTCACGAAGGTTTTCAATAGTTGTGGGGATGTTTTCTTCTGCATTTTTTTTAATGAAAACTGCTGCAAGCCCTTGGCTACGATGTCGTAACATAATATTGAACATAAAATATCAAAATCTTGGATGCCTTCCAAACCTCTGGTCATGGAACCTCATCAAGTGCAGTGCATACTCGTACATTCGGACTTCCCTAATCCGTGGTTGCATTTGTAGTGCAACCCCATTGGGGAAGAGCGTTGGAAATGCCATATCAAGCAAGCCTTCAGTATTGTATTCATTTATTGGTGATGAGTTCATCTCAGGCCAATCTATAGTGGTATTTGTGTTGTCCTCAAGCTCTAGTGCATTCTTAATGATTTCTAGCTCGCGACGTCTATTTGGCAACTTAGCCATAAATGATGATGTGTGTACTATGCTCTCCTCAATTGCATCTTCATCAATGGTGTTCCCATTATTTGGCACCCCTGTACATTCGCTAGTGGCAATGGTGTGCAGCATGCTTGAAATATTTGTGCTAACTTCAGGAATTTGAGCCAAGCCATCAACACTTATGGAAACATCATTATAGTATGGGTCATATTTCACTTTGTATTGCAATGCATCTCTGATGTGACTTCTACTTACATAACAATCATAGAAATTTCCTTTAGTGTGTAGTCTTCGAACTATGAGCACATCCAATTCTTCTATCCTTCGAGGGAGAACTTTTGCAATGTTTTTGATATCTTGTGGGAAGCTAATTGTGTGACCACTATATTTATACTGCCCTCCAGGAGCATGGGTTACTTGTAGTACTGGGTTTACTCTAGCAATGAGCATTTCCTCCACTTGGGTTAGTCTTTTCAGCACAGCAGGTTGTTCTCCTGGGTCCATGTTATTGAGCGAGGAGAATCGATGTATACCTCTCTCATTAAAACATCTATTGCAAGTAGCATGAGGGTCCGATGAATGAAGGAGCATTCCTGGGTAGTTTTCCTTGCATACAGTGCATGTTGTCCTATTGGAAAGTGCATCTATCTTTTGTCGAAAGCTTTTCATTGTTTTTATAAAGGTAGCAGTTTTGCTGAATGATGTTCGATCTTCTATCATGTCTTGTTGTGTTTGCATATGTTGGACTTGACATGTTTGTTTCTCTAAATGCTTAATGCGCTTTTGTGCAATTATTTCCTCTCTATGATGAGCATAGTAATTGTGGTTTCTCTCATGATCGCGTAGCCTGCGTGCTTCTCTTTGGTGGGGGTCGATTTGCCCGGGGTGCAACCTTTTAATCCTCCTTCGAGTGGCTATTGCTTCTTTATTTCGAGCATAGTAATCCCGATTTCTTTTTCGGGTTTGTTGTCTTCTAATCTCTAGTTGTTGCAAGTGAGCTTGGCTTGTTTCGAGGCATTGGTCTGCCATCTGTATTGTGGGACTGTAAGGATAAATTAGTAATAAGAGAAGAATAAACAAACTTGAACAATTATAGTGGCATCAAAACAACATATTTAAACCTTACAATGCTAAAAGAAGCACATTTTGGATATTTACACATCTTAACAAACACAAATGCACACATACATATATATAATGGACAATTATCCTAATTTAATGTTCTTCACACAATTCAATAAAATTGCAAGAAGCTATATTAAGGCAAAAAAATAAAATTTCTTAGATAAGCAATCCAATAGCATTGGGAAAAAATAATTAAAATTCATATATATGTGTGAAAATAGAAAATAGAAAATCAAAAATTACATATTCAACTCATAGTTTTTACAACTAATATCTATTAAAGTGTAGTTTTAAGATAGTTGAAGATTACATCATGCCAAAATAACTGAGTCCTACAATGGTAGAAGAAGTAGATTGCACATATATACAGACATAAGCAAAAACATATAGTTTGCTAGTTTTGTTTTACTGAGATTTTACTATTATAGTTATAATTCAAATGCACAATATTGAAATGAGCAATTTTTTTTTAACATGACACATGGTTGGAGATTTGAATACATTTTTTCATTTGAACTAAACACTATAGTTTTATAACATTCATATACATGTCATGTGTTGGGAAAATGTAAATTTAGCAGCTTACATGTTTCTATTTGCAAGTAGACATGACACATGGGGTTGGGGATTTGAATACATTTTGTTGCTTGAACAAAACCATCAACTATACTACTATCTTATAATATAATCTATTGATCCTATGGTTGGTCATTCTTGTCACTGCACATTTCTTTGATATTGGAAAGTAATATGTTGCTCTCTGCAGTGAAGTCAACCTGCTCAACCTTTGTAATAGTTGCCTTCAAACGTTCTTCATTATTGTATGT
This sequence comes from Sequoia sempervirens, assembly GCA_007258455.2. Lineage (NCBI taxonomy): Eukaryota > Viridiplantae > Streptophyta > Pinopsida > Cupressales > Cupressaceae > Sequoia > Sequoia sempervirens. Next base: position 68,299 of record VDFB02146019.1, on the reverse strand, counting down.
TTCATTTCTACATGCCAAAGTAAACAAGTATTTTTTGTTCAACACGTCTCTAATTACCTGCTGAGTATCCCTTTCTATGTCATCCTCAAACTGTAGAGAGTATAGCTTCTCCGCAGACATTTCCATGAGTTCTGTTGCTCCTTCATCGAATGCAACTGCCCATAGCATATCTGTGTGGTCTTGCAACCTTATTTGTAGTATGTACCTATAATTACAAGAGGTACATGCTACTTGACACTTTGAGCAAAACCATTGTTCATCTTCAGTTTGCACCAATCTTTTCTTGCACTGTTTTCCCCCCGTTACATTAGGGCATGCCGGATAACAAAATGATTCAGATTTGATGAACAACAATGTTGCATTTATTGTACATTGGAGATGATGCACTCTATGCAACATTTGTTCTCGAACATCCCTAATTGTTATTCTTGTGGTACGCATAGGTGGATCACTAAACTTTGTTGAAGGTGATAGAATATTAGCCCCACTTTGTTTGAACCAAGTTTGTAGTTGTTCTCTCTCTTGTATGTCAACGTCTATAAATAAATTTGTATTGCTTGATGTGCTCAACACCTTTCCATTGTACTCGCAGACTCGTCCATTTTTAATAGCAAGAATAGTTGTTTCTTGTAGGTGGTACTTTTGTTGAAGACGAGCACCTTCCTTCTCTGCTATCGTTCCCCATAGAGTGATATCTATAGTTGCCTCAGACATGTCCAACAAGGATATCGTGCGCCTTAGAACCTCTGTTCCATCTCTTCTCCTTATTGTGGAGATTGGACTAACACAAGTGACAACTCCAATAACATCAACAGTTGAATTGTTACTCTTCTTTTCAATTTCATTGATAAGTGTAAAGGAGAATAGGTGTTCTGGAATAGAATGGTCATCTTCACAAAGAGTGACCTTTGACTCTATTGACAAGGAAATTTCTAGCCCACTATTTAACTTGTTGTAAAGCTTATTAGCAGCCTTTACTACACCAGATAATGTATAGGTTTTTCCAATAGTAATATTTTCATAATGAAGATCAACAACTTCATTGAAACAAGTCACACGTGTTTCAATCCCTTCTTTGTCAATGATGTCGAAGGTGAAGAATTGACCTGTACCTTTCTGGGTATTGTACTTGCGAATATCCTTTTTTGCAGTCACACGACCTTTGACAGTCCATCTTGGTTGAAAAGGGTTCAAACTTTTAATAGGTGTAACTATGACTGGTGCTTCCATTCGACCCCTACAAGGATTTATGCCAAATAATCTTCGCATAGGAGTTGATACTCTAGCAAGTGCTAATTGTCTGAGGGTCTGCATGTGGATCTGAGGAATTTCCCATTACCTGTTCTATATGGTGCTCTTGTTCCATATAAAGTGAAGTAGGTTCACCAATTATATCCTGGTTTGTAGAAACAATCTCAAGGTTCACAATGACAATCCACCTATACATGCGCAACACAAGAATAAGAATTAGGAATATAAGGAACAAGCTAAAAAGCTCACAATATTTTCTTTTCAAAAATTGAGGATTCCTTACTCACCGAGACCCACTCGATTTGGGACAATTATATTTTGTCAACCGTATTATCGTTCCAACTGAAATTTCACCAGAGGCTATGTAATGATTGTATTTTTGAGGTAATGATGCTTTTAGTTTGTAAGCCCCATCAGATATTTCCACCTTGTAGCGGTTGTTGCGTTCATGGCCATCAAAAATGCAATCAGCCACAACAATCCCTATAGTGCTTGTAGAAAAGGATGAGGAAGACCACTCCTCACTAGTAAACATGCACCTTAAAGCTGCCTTTGACCGAATCAAGGATTGCATCATGATAAAATTTGTTGCAAACCTAGTGATGCCAGGATGAGACAAATCCCTCAGCCCTGTGTATTGCCTCATAAGGTTAAGCACCCATGTGTGATTGTATACAAATTTGCAAACATTTTTTGTTGCATCCACACATGTTTTGATCCATGGGATCTTGCCAAGATCCTCCAACATGAGGTCAATGCAATGGCCAGCACATGGAGTCCAAAATATAGTAGGGTGCCTCTCCATCAATAATCTACCAACAACATAATTTGTTGCATTATCTATCACCACTTACACTACATTCTCTTCCCCCACATTAGCTATCACCTCCTCTATAGCCTCACATAGGTATGTGGCATTTTTGAATTGGGCAGAAGCATCAATGGACTTCATGAAGACAGTGTCACCTGAAAAAATAAGCAAAACCAATTATTCAATAAATTAAAAAACATAAATCAGCCATATTAAATTATTAATCACTAAATCAAATTCAAATTTCAATGCATTGAGGGAAGTACAATTACCTCTGGGGGAAACTAGGAAATTAAGCAGCGTCCTATTTCTCCTATTGGTCCAACCATCAGTCATGATGGTGCAACCAATCCTCCTCCACTATACGCATTGCTCCTCTAATTGTGCTTTCACATCTGCCACCTTTTGAGTCAAAAGTGGGCCCTTTAATTTATCTTCACTAGGGGCTTTGAACCCCGCCCCACATATGGTTATGGCATCAACCATGTTTTGCCAAAAAGGTGACCTAAAACATGTCATAAATTAATTAATAAGTTACATAAGTATTGTAAAATGAAAAGTTTTAAGTTTTTAACTTTAAATTTGAATTCGATAATGAGATACATCTAGATTCTAAAATTTAAATATAAATTTTAAAATAATTATATGAAAAATAATTACCTGGCTACATGGAAGGGAATGGTGTAGTAGTACCAAAAGTCTGCAATTGTCTTTTTTGTTGCATCATGTGCATCCTTGTTCCAACCCATGCTCTCAAGTGACGGTTGGGAACTAGGAGTAGTGCATGGTACAAAATATAAGTCCACCCTAGATTTACGAACTCTAGGTCCAATGCTAATACTGCCACTACCATTAGTAGTAGCAATGCCACCAACACTAGGAGTATGCATAGGCATAGCTAGTGCAGAAGCAGAAGCACTAGCACAAGCACTAGCACTAGGATGGTATGGAGGCATGGAAGAAGCATCTCCAATAACACCAAGTCCCTGTCCAACTCCAACACTCGCCACCTCCTGCCTCTGTTTCTTTTTCATTTCTTTTTGCATTTCAAAAGTTTTTAATTGCACCTACACTTCATGAACAACCTCAAGAGGTGCTACAGTGGAGCCCACTGCATCATGGATGGGTATATGTGCAAGATGGTATATTAATCTATTTATGCCTCCATGATATATTGTTTTGCAGTAGTTACATTTTTCTTCTCTTTTCATTCCGGGAAAGAGTTTAGCATGTTTCCAAGCAGGGTCTTTTCTGATTGGGGTTTGAGACATTGTGAAAATAATAATATGGTTTGATTTGCAAATGAATGTGGTTGCAATAACAAGTAGGGTTTCTAAAAAAATTTAAGTTGCAAGTAGGGTTTGTAAAAAAAATGAAAACTAAAAAAAAACAACAATTTTATAAATTACAATGAATTATTTGTTAAAAAAACACAAAAAAATGAATTAAAATCAAACTTACCTCTTAGATTTGGCTTGGAATGCAATGCAAACTCCTCCCAATCACTAGTAATGAGCTCTCAATGCACCTCCTTGCTGGTATGAAGCTCCCCAAATGATATATGACCCTGGATTTGTCTTCAACAGCTTGCTGGTTGCCCTCTCTTCTCCTCCTATTTTTCTTCACAACTCTCTCTTCTCCTCCTATTTTCCAAATGAATGAAATGAGGTTGCTTTTAGGGTTGGGGAGATAATATAAGACCAAAACTTTAACTTTAATTTTTTGTTATTTTATTTGCTATTTGGCTTGCTGTTGACCACGTCTAGGGATCGGGACTCGCCTAGACGTGCGTGTCCGGCGAGTCGGCTTGGACTGTTAGATGTGCCCTCCCCTGCACTCCTAGGACAGCCCATGCATGGCTCGGGACTCCCGAGTCCTGGCGAGTCTGAGCGAGTCTCATAACTATGGTTTAATGTGTTTAATGCATATATGATTTTTTACTAATTTTCAAAGTGTACACATCATGGAAAACAAAAATTTGAGCATGCTCTCCCCTAAATTTTTTGAAAACTAATCAAAAATAAAAAAATTCTTGTATGTGTAGAATGGAGTCTAGTTTCCAAAAATGTAATTTATTTGAAATTTCAATGAATGGTTAAAAATAAAGTAAAAAATACCAAAATTTGGTTTTTGACAAAAAATGGATACACCAAGAAAAGAAATTAAAGATGGAAACCTTAATATATTCAAAATGTGAAATAAAATTACATGGTTAGATAGCTAAGAGAGATTAAGATTACCCAGGTGTTTTTTTACTTGACCTTGAAACACATGCAAACTTGATGGGGAGTGCACTTGAGATTATGTGAATTTTGTTAGAATCTGGAAAACATGTTTTTGGGCATTAGAAAGTTAGTCTAATCCTTTGGGTTGGAAAGCCCAAGGAAAATCCAAGGAGAAGGCTTGGAAATTCCCAAAGAAGACAAAAACATGACTCACATTATGTGAATGCATTTGAAAAATGTGAGTGTTTTATAACGCACTCATGTTATGTGAATGTATTCAAAAAACACAAGTGTGTTATAAAGCACTCATGTTATGTGAATTCTTTCATGAAACACGAGTGTGTTATAACATGCTTACATTATGTTTTGCATTGAATTTTTTCCTTTTCTTTCTTTTACTTTCTTATACTTTAAGTTATATTTCATGTATATAGTTTCAAGATGTTTGAGAGTGGTTTTGTCTCTCTCTCTCTCTCTCTCTCTCTCTCTCTCTCTCTCTCTCTCTCTCTCTCTCTCTCTCTCTCTCTCTCTCTTCCTCCCTCACTCCCTCCTTACCTCTCTACCTCACTCTATATGTTGGCATATTATTGTCATTGACGTCAAAGGTGGAAAATATGCAAAAGGGCAGTGTCATAATGCAAAGGAATATAATTGAAATATTAGTGTTTAGAATAGTTTTGGTTGGTTGAGAGCTTATAGGTGTGTAATTTGTAGGTCATCTTGGTGGAAAACAAGTTCAATTTGAAGTGTTCATGCTTTGTCTTGGAGGATCTACATAACTGTGTTATATTCCTAGGTTGACCGCCTGCTACAAGTTACTAGTTGCTTAAGTGGAAACTTAATCACTTTGTGCCATATGGGTGACTGGCACCTCATATCTAGACTATTGGTTGAGGAGGTTCAAGGATCACATAAAGGTGACATTATGTGTTCAGAATGATAGAGTTATCGATCCCTTCAATGTAGTGATTCCATGCTTCACATGCTTGTTGTGAAGTGATCAAAGTGACAGTGGAGCTTCGGTGAGACTGTTTTATTCATCCCTTTGATACTCCATTGGTGGGTCCCACAATGAATTATGAATGAGATGAAAAGTTTGATGTGTGGTATGAAGATGATGCATCTAAAAGTTCATAGAAATTTATTGCTTGACCAAAGTGGAGCTACAAAATATGTGCTACTATATAGGCATCTGATCAAAGAGACTAGTGATGTTTGAGGAGGTCTTATGTATGGTCTTTTTGACACTCTAATGGAATCGTAGTGGTGTGAGTGGTGTATGTCGGAAGGATATGTCCTAGTGTCTCCTCAACAAAGTGATGGTGGCATATGAAAGAATGGTGGAGGATTTTAAATGAGAAAATGCAAATTTAGTGAGAGGTACTTTGGTGTTCCCTTGATATGCTAATTTCTTGCCATCACTGAGAAGAATATACATCGAAGTAACTCTATAGTGAGTCCCTTCGATAGAACAATATGATGAATGATGGTTGGTGGTGATGTGGTAGGCACATAGAGATGATGATCAAGTAAGCTTATGACATGTTTCAAATGACGAAAAGCGATTGCTCGATAGGAAATTTACATCCTTATTGTGAATTACGTGGCGATTATGTGGACATGTTGATCCAAGGTAGTCTATCAAAGGGAATGTAGGAGTTTGGAGTGATTAATTTATAAGTCCCTTCGATATAATGAGACACAATGATCATAAAGCTATGAGGTCAATGATAGAGATTCAAAGAAGAATAATCCAATGGAGTTGACTTAATGTTGTCAAGATGGATAGACAATCATAGATCATGGCATGAAGTGACAAGATCAACAGTCAAAAATTCAAAGATGGTGGTTTCAAATGGTTAAGTCCATGATGGCAGTTTTTTATTGGCAACCGAATAGAAGAATGAAATTAATTGGTTTACCTACCCCAAAAATAGACTTAATTAGTGATTAGAGTTGCATCATGGTGGCACAAAGTGCTAATTGAAAAAATATTGGATATAGATCTTATGTATAGAAGATTACATTAAATGTGTATCCAATTTAGGGTTTATAGATCACCAATCTTAGAAGACCTTCTGAGACAAAATTAATGCAGGTATGGTTCAATGTAGAGAATGCTTCCTAAAGAAGTAAGAATGAAAACCCTAATAGAAGTACTAGTTGCATTAGTTGGTGATGCACAACTCAAATAAGTGTCCACCTTATAACAAAGAAAAAAAAAGGCTAATGAGGTAAGGGTGGAGTGGCAGAAAAGTAGTCCAAAAAGGTGAGAGTGAAGTGGGGGAAAAGAAGAGTTGGGAGCAGTAGCTAGTGTAGAGAACACAATTGTAGAGAAAGAATGCACTATGCCTCAATAAGCTAAACCAAAAAAAAATTAGGAATTCAAATCAAGATTTATATTCAGTGTAAAGCCCTAAATTGTATTGGTGCTTTTTATTTGGGTTCTTCTCATTCAAATTAGTGTATTAAAAAAAGGGGATGTGGTGTTGAGTAAGTAGTGAGTGCAGAGAATAGTGGCATAGAAAAGAAGTGCATACAGAGCGGATAAAAAATTGTAGAGAAGAAGAAGAGTAAGCATAGTGTACAACATACATGTAAGTGCAATTACAAATAAGTTGCAACATAGAATTGTCATTAAAACTGTAATATTTGACATTGTAAATTTGATTGGTGGGTACCATCAGATAACTAGATAGAAGCTCAAATTAGGGAGTGGGTGCTTCCTTGGAGTGGTTGCTCCTAAAACTAGAGGATTGGTGTCTCCATAGGGTTGGTTCCCTTAAAGCGTTGTAATTGAATTTCAAGCTTGTGAGGCTAGATTAGAATAGTAGATCCTAGTAGCATTTCTTACAATGGTTTTTCCCAACCTTGGGTTTTCCACGTACATTTGGTGTTATGTGTTGACTACATGTGTGCTCTCTCATGTGTTTTCTTATTAAATGTTTATTTTCACATTAAGAATTCACATAGTTATTCTACACTAAGTATATTGAGAGGTAAAAATTTCAATATCTATTGATTCACCCCTCTCTTAATAGATCATTGTTTTCCAAAAATTGGTATCAAATCCCTAGGTTCCCTAGGTGAAGCTTAATCAACTTGGGTAGATTCGGGTAGTGTGAACACAATGAACAATTAGGAAGGTTCAAGTAAGATACCTTGGATAGATGGAACAAATTATGCTAAGTGGAGTTCCTTAATGAAGGGGTATGTGGGATCTCTAGGACTTGATGTCTATATGTCAATCAAAACCAAGTACATTCTCCCTGCTACTCTTCCCACTGATGCTATGAGAAAGAATGGCTATGAGAACAATGAAAAAGCTTGGTTTTTCATTATGAATAATTTGTTAGATTATGTGCATGGCAAGGTTATGCACTGTCAAACTACATATGATGTTTGGGAAAAATTGAAAAATATCTATGAAGGACATAGTAAAGTGAAGTTGGCAAAGCTTCAAGTGCTGAGACAAAATTTTGAAGGCTTAAAAATGACTAAAGAGGAGAAGATTGTAGACTATCTTCTAAGAGTAGACAATGTAGTAAACTCAATCAGAGGATTTGGAGAAGTAAAAGAGGATGTTTTTGTGCTTAAAGTCTTAAGGTCTATGAAAAATAGATATGACCTCAAGATCTTGGTAATTAAAGAAGGAAGATAAGTGGATAAGCTTACCCTTGATGAATTGCATGGCATATTCATGACATATGAGATGAGAATGGGAGATATCGAGTCATCTAGAAGAGAAGTTGCATTAAATGTTATAAAAAGGGAAAAGGATGATGCAGATAAGAAAGATAAAGCTATAGCCACTACATCAGACCAAGAAGAGATTGATGAGGAAGAAGCAAACTTCATAAGAAAATTGAGGAGAGGGTCTAGCAAGTATAAAAGTAAGCTACCCTTCAAGTGTTTTACCTGTGGTAGAATAGTTCATTTCACTTCTATCCTTATGATAAAGAAGATAACACTAAGCAAGAGGGAGATAGGAAAAAGAAGAAACCTTATCATCCTCAATGGAGGACTTTTGGAAATAAAAAGAAGAGCCTATACCTTTAGGAAGAAAGTGATTCATTTGATGCCAATGATAGTTCAAATGATGAATATGATCATTCTCTAGTAATGGAGGAAGAAGAGGGAGAATTCCTCTTTATGGCCAAGGACTTAAAGGATTAGAAGGATGGACAAGTTGAAGACCACTGTGTAAAAGGTGAAGAGGAAGCAGTTGTTGATCTTGAGGGAGAATTGATCAGTGTTCTTGAAGATCTTGATGATCTAAGAGATAAGTTTGATTATCTTAAAAGGGAAAACAAGAAATTGAAAAGATGTAATCAAAAGGAGAATTACAAGCTAACCCAGGATCTTGAGGAATCTAACCAATTGGTAGTAAGATTGAAACTTCAAGTGGAGGAATCCAAAAGAATAGAAGAAGTAATGAAGTCCAAGCTAGAATCTGAAGTGGATAGATGCTTGAAGCTTGAGGCAGAAACAATCACCTTAAGAAAATAATTGGAGAAATCAAATGAATAGATTAGTAAGGGTTTAAATCCAAAAGGTGGCTCAAACATTCTAGATGAATTGATAAGTACGCAAAAGCAAGCAAATAAAGAAAAATTAGGCTTAGGACTAGAGAAAGGAAAAAGCTCATTTGTTGATGCCTCTACAAAGCTTTATGAAAGATTCATAGTAGAAGAAAAAAAAAATTAAGGATGAAAAACCTAATAATAAGGATGTCTCTATAGCCAAAAAGAAGCCTGTTGTAGTAGAAAAATCTGATAAAGAGAAGAAGTTGATTGAAGACAAGAAAGATAACAAGATTGTCACTACTCAGCCAAAGAAGAAGAACATGCAAAAAGGACATATGATGAAGGTTTCACAAGTGTGCATTATTCAAGAAACTTGAGATAGAATATTTTGACCTCCAAATGAAGGAAACGCCATGAACAGGTACTCATCATACTTCTATGGGTATTGCTATACATGTAATCATTTTGGTCATAGGGCTAGATAATGTAGAGTCATTCCAAAGAGGAATACAAACTTTGCAAGAAAAAAATCATTTTTTCCCTTGGTTGACATGAATGTAGTCTATTACAATTGCAACAATTTTGGTCATTTAGCTAGAGAGTGTAGAACAAAGTTTATGAGACCAAATGTTTAGCCTAAAAAGAAGAAAAACTCACCCCGCAAAGTGGAAAAGGAAACTAAAAGGTTTGATAATAAGGAATAGAATGTTGAAAGTAAATCTAAGAAGGTGTGGAAGGAGAAAGGACAGAGTACCACTCAATCTATAATTTCCAAAACAACAATACATGCTAAGAAATAAATTTTTTGGGCTATTGATAGTGGTTGTTCCAAGCATATGACTAGAGATAAAAGCAAGTTCATTGAACTCAAGAAGTATAAGGAAGGGTGAGTAAGTCTAAGTGATAACACTACTGTCAAAATTCATGGTAAAGGGATATTGTGCTTAAATGGAAATAATAAGACAAAGGATTTAGTCTATGTTGAGGGTTTGCACCATAACCTTCTTAGTGTCAGCCAAATGTGTGACAATGGGTACAAAAAAAATTTAACGAGCTAAAGGCTGCAAGATAAGAAAGAATGGTTTAAGAAAATTGCACAAGGGATAAGGACTAATAGTAACCTCTACAACCTTTGTGAAGTAAAATGCCACAATTGTCTAATTAGTCAATCAAATGAGAGTTGGTTGTGGCATAGAAGATTAGGGCATGTAAACTTTGAAAATTTAGTAAATATTAGCTTAAAAGGATTGGTTAGGAATATTCCCAAGATAGGAAAGCCTAAAAACATAATCTACAAAGGGTGTTAGGAAGGAAAGAAAAAAAGGTTTAAGTTTCCAACAAAGGATTGTTCAACCACAAAACCTTTGGAAATAGTTCATACTGATATGTGTGGACCCATGAAAACAAGAGGACTGGAAGGTGAAAATATTGTATGTTGCTAATTGATGATTACACTAGAATGGAATGGGTAATGTTTCTAAAGGAGAAGGTTGAAGCATTTGAGAAGTTTAAGATTTTTAGGAAGCTAGTAGAAAAGGAGGCTTGGAGAAGAATTAAGTGCCTAAGATCAAGCAGAGGAGGAGAATTTACATCACGTGAATTCAAAGATTATTGTGAAAATCATGGAATTAAACGATAATATTCAGCACTAGAACACCACAAAAAAATGGTGTAGTAGAAAGAAGAAACATGATCATGAAGGAAATGGTAAGAGCCATGTTAAATGAGGAAAGGTTGGCAGATATTTTTTGGAAAGAGTAGTTTATACTGATGTATATATTCATAACAAAGCAATGCTAAGAGAAAATAGTGGCAGAACTTCATATGAACTATGGTATGGAAAGCCTGCATCAGTCAAGTACTTTAGGGTGTTTGGCAGAAAACGCTATATAAAAAGAGAAGATGAAGACTTGGGATGATTTGAGTCAAGATATGATGAAGGAATATTCCTAGGATATTCCACTCAAAATATAGCTTACAAGTGTTACAACAAAAGGCTGCACAAGATTATGGAAAGTATAAATGTCAAGGTTGATGAAAACACAAGTCATGGTAAGCCTAGTAGAAATAATTTTGACAATGAATTAGAAGATGATGATATAGGTCCATTAGTCAAAGAAGAGAAATGAGAAGAAGAGGAAGAGGAGGAGATTGAACGAACCCTTGCAAAATATGCACAAAAGGATCATCATGCATATCAAATAGTTGGTGATAAAAATGAAGGAGTTCAGACTAGGAGAAGACTTGCAAGAAATAAGGAACAAGTAAATTTTTCTCTCCTATCTCAGATCGAACCAAAAAGATTTAATGGAGCTAGCAAGGATAAGACCTATATAAAATCCATGGAAGAGGAACTCAATTAGATTGAGAAGAACAAGACATGGGAATTAGTTCCTATGCCTTCAAGCAAGAATTTCATTAGTAACAAATGGGTATTCAAAAATAAGTTGAATGAAGATGAAGCTATGGTTAGGAACAAGTCTAGATTAGTGTGCAAGGGATATGCACAAGTTGAAAGCATTGATTTTGAAGAGACATTTGCACCTATTGCAAGATTAGAAGCCATTAGAATGTTTCTTGCACTTTTAGTCTACAAAGGATTTAAGGTGTATTAAATGGATGTTAAATCTACATTTTTTTATGGAAACCTTGAAGAGGAAGTCTACATTGAACAACCAGAAGGTTTTCAACTTTCAAAAGAAGAAGATTAAGTTTGCAGATTGAGAAAGGCATTATATGGTCTAAAACAAGCTCCTAGAGCATGGTATTCTAGACTAGAGTAGTACCTACAACAACAAGGATTCAAAAAAGGTTGTGCAAACAACAATTTATGTTTTTGAACCATATATTTTTAGCTCTATGGACTTCTCTTGCACTCTTAGGGTTTTTCACCTAAAAGGAGAGAGATAAGCCAAAAACCTAGGTGGTTCACTCAAACTAATGCAAGTATAATGGAAATATGAACAAAATGTTCTTAGATGAGATGATATAAATGTAGAAAACTAAAGAAACATATTTATTATTAAGTGAAAACTAAAGAAATACAACTTGTTGGAAAACACATTATGATATGCAAGAACACCTAGAAATGAATGCAAACTGTACAACAGAAATGGATGAAAGTGAAGGTTTGCACCTGGGAACATGATGTAGACTAGGAATGACTTTTGAAATTTTGTTCATGCTAGAAATTTGGCCTACTAGGAATCATTCACCATTTTGGGCAAATTAGTCCTAGATTTGGGAAATTGTTTTGGAGCCTATTTCAGACAAATGGTTATCCAAAACTATAAAAATCATATTTAAAGCCTAGTAGTGGGAATAATTCACCATCAATGGTGAATTAGTTTACTTTTTAATTTTTGAAAATCCAAAAGTGGAAACTGAAGCCCTCGGTCTGCACTTCAGTTCTTGATAGGTGTCTACCTTCGAAAGTCTAATTTCCAGCATCAAAAAGGACTTTTTGTTGATATTTTGGCTTGGTCAACAAGGAGATGTCTTCAGCAACTTCACAACTTGATCTTCAATGATTTCCAAGTCTTGAAGATTGCTAAATTTGCAAACACACAAGAAGAGAAGGAGAAATGTTGGATGTTAGGGCATGGGGGTTTGCCATGGTCAAACCCCTTTTTAGGTAATCAAACCAAAATGATGAAATAATGTAATGAAGAATGACACAATAAAGTTAGTGCCTTGCCATGATGTTTGATTTTGAATTTTTGCAGCAATGGAGGAAGATTTTTCCCTTGAATGTCTTTGGAAGCTTTCTTGATGACCTAAAGTGATAAAACCCTAACTTGCTTGACTTGGAGTGGAAGACATATGATGAATGAGTTGTGAATGAGTTAAGAGATGTGAATTAGGGTTTAGAGACTTGATTTTTTAGGCAATTC